>OU343223.1:317399927-317587757 GCA_910596185.1 Chrysanthemum makinoi
ATCCTTCTCAAGATACATATTGTGATATACATTTTTTGAATTATTAAAATTTTATTTAATCAAAATGGTATAATAGTAAAGTTAATTTTATATTATTTTGATTTTTAAATAAATCATTTTTTAAAACATTCAATTCTAGTTTAGCGTTTATTTTATTTTTTATTTATTTTTGCTTTTTTTTATGTTTTGGCGGTTGCCCAATTTACATATGTGTGTTTTTGTAATTAATTTTTATTATTTTGGTTTTTAAAATAATTTTTTCGACATACATGTTTTTCAAATGAAAAGATCCAAATGTGTTTTTAGATCATGTAAATTTATATCAACAGAAAACATAATGTTAAACATAAAATTCGATATAGGTTGACATACAATTAAAATACAAATTTCTAATAAGAAATACATGAATATAATCTATCTTTACACTTTACTAACAATATTATTAGCAGGACATATGTGAACAAAACATATCTATTTAAAGTTTCTCATCATATTCTTTTGAAACACATGTTTGCAAAATCTTAAACCTACACTTTTACCAGAGCATATATATACTGTAGCGGTATGTGCATACCTAAATAGAGCGTGCATGAAAAATAATAACAAAGATTAAATACTTTTAAAATAAAACTCAATATAACATTACATACATGCACAAGCTTAAACTAACAAATACAAATAAAACATGAGACAAATTTTTTTATGTATGCAAAACATATATAATCCAAAAACAAAACTTATATCTTTTATAATTCAAACACAAAACATATATGTTTTATACGTAAACATATATGTTTTTATATGTAAACATATATGTTTTAAACGTAAACATCTATGTTTTATACTTAAACATCTATATTTTACACGTAAACATATATGTATAACTCTTTTATTGATTTTATATCAAACTTAAAACATATATGCATACCCTTTTCATATATGTATAAATCTTTTATTAATATTATATCAAACTTAGAGCATTATATCTTACTTGCTTTCTAGTGTAGTTGTGTGTCATATATAGTTTTACCGCCGATTTTACGCTAAGAATTCGTTTGTTTTCTTATGAGTATGCAGGTTATATTGGACAAGAAGAAGAAACAAATATTGGATGAAGCTTATTACTTATGCATTCTTCTTGGAAGAAGATTTAGCATGACTTCACACACATATCCCTTAGGGGTATGGTTTTTTTCCCTTACTTACCTTCCTTTATCATAACTTTGATGCTTTCGGGGAACATTTGGGGACAATGTTCAATTTAAGTATAGGGAGTGAGAATAAAACGGGAAGTTAGAAACTATTTACTCACTTGATTATTTGTCTGTATCCTTATAATTTGTGTAATAAACTATGAGAAATATTTGTTAGGGCAATTTAACAAATTTAAAAATTTTTATGACATTTCACGAGCTAAACTTTAGTCTTAATAAATTTCATGGATAGGAATATATATGACTAGCACAAAGCCGATTATTACCAAATTCCACTGAAATGTGAGGTTAAGCCCTAGATCTTTAGAATAAAATCATTCGCTTTAATGCTTAGAGTGTGATGGTATAATAAATTCTAGAACTTGTTTAGTGATGCATTCGGAGATCGCTAGTGAGACTACACTTGTGTAGTTAGGAGTAACAAAATGATATGAGGCATTAGGATAACCCTTGTTTGAAACCTGTAACATAAGATTTTTGACTTGCCACCACTAAATATCCCCTATCCAACAAAACCCTTTATTTCCCTACCCTAAGCCAAAAGTTACAACCCTTGAAAAGACCTGAATGATTACAGCAAACCCTTGACTGCGCCCTTTTTTGCTTTTGCAGCACACACACACACACACACACACATATATATATATATATATATATATATATATATATATATATATATATAATGCTGGATCAAATAAGATCAAATTAAGGTTAAAATGAGATCAACTAAAATTTGACAGCGACTTATCTCCTTACAACAAAATAATTTTTTATTTGGTAAATACAACTAAATTGTTAAAGTTTCACGTTGTTTTCTTTCTAAAATTTGCTGAAACCTGGTGATACACTTTGATTAGAAGTGTAATGTTATCGAGGTTTTTATGTGTATCGAATTTGGAATATTTATTGGTGTAATATGTATGGTGTATCATAATAATCAAAATATGTATCATTTGGTTATTAGTTGCTACAATGTTAATTTGTATTAAAATATTATTTTTATGTGTATCATTGCTAAAATTGTTATTTATAAATGTTTTGGTTGTTTTATAAGACTTGATCTTATTTTTTACAACTTTAAGGTTGATCTCGTTAACTCTCCCCTATATATATATATATATATATATATATATATATATATATATATATATATATATATATATATATATACTGCATATATATATATATATATATATATATGATTAAAATAAAAAGATGATTTATGGTAAAAAGGATAAGAAGATGTTTTGACCATTGATTTAAAATCAATTGATGAGATTAAACTATAACTTGTCTTTTAATCATAATACATAAAAACTCGATTTATGCTACGTTCATATAATAGATCCGCTTCCCCAACTACATAAGAGGTTCGCTTCGTACTTTCTTTCTTTCTAAAAAATTCTCTCTCATCTTATTATTAATCATTCAAGAATTCATCAGATCTTCAAAAATTATCAATGATAACCATGATCAACAGATGAACAACGAATATCCATCAAATGGTTTGTGCTCATATTGTTCATTAAAATTCTTTAAATAATTATTGTATAACCTAACAATCTTGTGTTGATGTATATTTTGTTGTACTGATTTAATTGTACCTATTTTGTGTATCAAATTTGCTAAACATGCATCAAGTTTTAAAGAATATTTGTAAAAAATTGCGATATATTTGGGTAATTGTGGGTTATGTGAAATAATACAGTTGTGTGTATTGAAAGTTGGCCTAAATGTGCAATAATTTTCGCTAGAAGTTAGTAAAATGGGATACGTTCGGATAATCATGATTTTTGTGAAATGAAATTGGTTTGTGCATCAAAACTGAGATAAATGTGTGACAATTTCCTTTGAAGTAGTAAAATTAGGTGTAAATTTTGTTATCTATGTGATTTTTTGTGGAATAACATTGGTTGTGCATTAGAGATTGGCTAAATGTGTGATAGTTTTCCTTGTTAGTATTAGAAAAAAGTACGATATGTTGAAATACTGATGAGTTGTGTGTGGAATAACATTGTTTTATGTTTTACTGAAAATGGCCTAAATGTGCGATTGTTTTCATAGGTAGTTAGTAAAAGTGCAACACAGTTGGATAATTCATGAGTTTTGTGAATTAACACTTATCCTGGCGTAAAAATGGCCTACATGTGCATTATTTTTTTAGGAAGTTAGTAAAGGTATGATACGGTTGGATATTTGCATTGAGTAGTGTGAAATAACATTCGTGCACTACAAAATGGTCTGAATGTTCATTAGTTTTCAAATAAGATTAGTAAAAGTGATATGTCTAGGTACTCATCTCGTTATGTATTAGATTAACACTTTTTTTAAACCTAAAAAAGGATTTAATGTGCATTAGTTTTCATAGTAAGTTAGTAAAAGGTATATGACTATGTACTCAACACGTTATGGTTTATAATGACACAACCTTGTGCATTAAAAACGGGTTAAAGGTACACGATTTTTCATCAGAAGTTAGTAAAGTGATATATCTAGGTACTCATCATGTTATGGTTTAGAATAACCTTGTTTTTGTAATAAAACCTTGAGGAGTGTGCTTATTTTCACAAGAAGTTAGTAAAAGTGATATGCATGGGTACTCAAAGCGTTATGTTTTAGAAAACATATTTTTGTGCATCATGATCGAGCTAAATGTGCCTATGTTCAATTATGTTCTTTGCATAAACAACTTTTCACTGAGTACTTGGCATACGAGGAACATCCAAAAATTTGCTTGATGAAGAAGAATGTTTATGTAAGATTGAAAATGATCTAGAGAACAAAGAATAAGCGTGGGGTATATGTATGTTGGATTATATGAGGCATATGAAGATATGAAACAAATAATTGGAAAGGTAGCATGAAGTGAAGATATTGTGAAGAACAAGTTTTTGGGTATTCAAGACCGTGTTCATGGCATCTATTAGTGTTATTTAGTTTAGTTCAGAAATAGAATGCTTATGGAATGTTATATATTGTTTAGAAATGTGGTGTTAAGGAATGCTTATACATTCGTTTAATTATGATTTGTTTAGAAATTAAATGCTTATGAAATGGTTATATGATATTTTGAAATAGAATGTCCATAAAATGCTTTTACACTCGTTGAATTGTATCCGGTATGCAATATTGCATTGGGAAATGGGATCACTTATGATATAAAATCGTTGTATATATATATATATATATATATATATATATATATATATTGGTTATACATTTTTTAAAAGTTTTTCATTGCTTATTAGTTTTTTTATGTGATTGCCGTAAGTTGTTTGAAATAAAGTTGTTTTATGTATGAAAATTGGCCTAATATGCATCAATTCTCGTATGATGTTGGTAAAAGCAATGTTGCAAAAAATCGTGATGTTGGCGGTGACCGCCTAAATGAAGTAATAAGTCAATCGAGATTAATCGGTGATTAATTGGATTGACATTTCCTGCAGTTTTTTGGTATTTCTGGAGACCAAACTAAAAATCTTAACCGATTACAAGCTTGCTATGTTTCCAAACCTCAATAAAGGCTCAATTCGATTATGATGCCCATTGTCGTTATAAGTGAAATATATACGATCCCCATTAAGTATAATGCCTAAATTATTATTATTTTAAAATGGCCGATTTGCCCGTTAATTCGGATTTTCTACGAATCGGACGATTTGACCGAATCGGCGGTCATCGGCGATTATTACGATTGCTGCAGGGTCGTTTTTTATCCTGGTGATTTTTCAGGGATTTTCAAAATGCCAAGAATTGCCTCGCCGATTCCGGATTAATCGGACCGAGTTGACGATTTTAACAACTTGGGTAAAAGTGTTATGTTTTGTGTCGATGTGAGTTGTTTAAAGAAAAGTTGTTTTGGCCATGGTAACTTGTACATCAGTTTCGTTGACACATTAAAAGTGTTATGTTTCTCGATGAAACGCCAGTTGTTTGAAATAAAGTTGTTTTGTGCTAGAAGATTGGTGAAATGTGCATCATTTCTCGTATGATGTTTGTAAAAGTGTTATGTTTCTGTGATCGACGGGATTTGTATAAAATAAAGCCATTTTGTGCATGAAATCGGCAAAATGTGCATTAGTTCTCTTACGATCTTGGTAAAAGTATTATGTTTCTTTGATCGTCCTGAGTTCTTTGAAGTAAGTCTATTTTGTGCATGAAAATTGAATAATGTGCATAAGTTTTCGTATGATGTTTGAAAAAGTATTATGTTTCTCTGATTGACCTTAGTTTTTTGAAATAGGCATAATTTCATGTATATCCTTGTAAATTTCAAAAATTACATATATATCCTTTTTACAAGTTTTTGATGCATAAAGTACAATGCTTTTAATGCATCAAAAGGATATATATGTAATTTTTGATTTTTGCAAGGATATGTATGTAAATGCCCCTTTGAAATAAAGATGTTTTTTGCATGAAAATTAAGTGAAATGTGCATTAAAATTCTCAGAATGACAACACACGCTAAAATTCATAATTGTAAGATAGAAAAATACTTTTGTATACATACAATTTTACTACGAATATAGATGTATATCAAGTACACTAATAAAACAAAGTTTTGTATCAAAATTCACAAATTTTCCCATCAAAACTCACTAAAAATGTAAATCTGCATAAGGTTACACCATATAACACAAATTTATGTATAAAATAGACTCATTATAAAAAGAAAAAGCTATATGAAGGGTGGCCCATTTCTTTGTTGAAATTGAGGAGGGTAGGTTATACACTAACGTCTTTTCCCTTGATTATTAATATACATATCTGGGCCTTCAACGACTTTCAATACCTGCTATTTGTGCATCAAATTCCAGAAAAACTAATGTTTGATCAAATGACACTAATAACGCAAAAAATATATGCAGATATATATATAATAATAATTTGTGCATCAATTCAGATAAAAAATTCCTTAAAAAACATTAATCGCATAATTTTCTGTTAAAAATACACTCATTTGTACATCAGATTCTACTACACATACAAACTTATTCTCAAATTACACTATTATGTACTTCATATTCTACTATGAACAAAATTATATGTCAATTTACACTAATAACACTATTATTGCTCAAATTCCAACAAAAATACATAGTTGCAGAAAATTACACTAAAAACACTAATTTACATATCAAATTACAATAACAGCATAAATTTATCATCAAATACACTAAATTAGAACAATAAAGCTTTATCTAATGTCGAACCGAAATATGTTTTAACGAAAAAAAATACATACCTTGATTATCACTATTATTAATCAATAACATACTAGAAAAACGAAATTGAGCTTATAATCCACGATTGTGATTATGTCAATAACCAACTGATGTTACAAACCCTAATTTGATTGAATGTTATGGAACGAATTGAAGATTAGAGTGATAGAAATTGAAGATTTTGTGAAAAATCAACCGATTTGATGTTTCTGTGTGTTTCTAATGTGTGTTTTTTTGTAAATTGCATATGAGGATCATATGAAAAAAGTGGGTTTTATTAAATATATAGGTCAGTTAGAAGATAATAGAGAAAATTACTTTTATACTCTTAATAGTTTGTTATGATGATAGTTAATCTCATCCATTGATTTTAAATCAATGGTCAAAAATTCTTCTTATTCTGTTTAAATCTTCTTTTTATTTGATCTCACCCCTACATATATATATATATATATTAACCCAAAATTAATCTAACATAAATCGAACCCAAAGCTACAGAGATCTAAAATAATATGATAAACAAAAGCACAATAAATTTTTACAAAGAATTAATTGCGGATCACATCAAGCTATGTGAATCCGTTAGTGCCGCTTATGCTAACTAAACTATAATCCATTAACAATATTAATAGTGTATCCATGTCACATAACGGGAGTTGTGTTATTCGAGTGTTTTGATGAAATATAGTAAATATGTATTTTATAAGGTTGGTTTTTGAAACATTTAAAACAAAATCTCTGACTATACATAAGTATCTTCTATATAATAAGAGATCTCATTTTAATCTAAATCAAAGGATTCGATTAATTAATGATTGGGCTCATTTGCAAAATCGAGCACTCTCATCAGTCAATTGGATTTTGGTCGCAAAAAAAAATAGCCGGTTAGGGTTTTACAGAAGCTCCTCTGGTGATGTAAAAAAATCAGATAAAACTTTGTAAAAAACGGGATGATTTATAAAAGTTTCGTGCTAAAAATTCGATTCTGATAAAACTTGCTTGCTAAAAATTAGATTATGATAAAACGTGTAAATTAATTAGAAAAAAGTCATATATTTTCCTAAAAAAAATCGTGATAACTACTAAATTATATGTTATATCATTCTTTGAGCATATCTTTTCTAAATTTAAATATGACATAAACCCTAATCTCATCTTATAAATACCCATCATTCGGCATTTCATCTCATTCATTCATGAGTTGATAAATAATAAGATACATGCTTCTCATTCTTACTGTTTTAGTTTCTATCGTTCCAGTTTCATATTCTAAAAATTGTTTGGAATTGTGGATAGTAGCAGACTCATAATAAGTGAAGAAACAAAAAGAGCTTTTTGGTTGTGGTTACATGATCATACGATAATAAAGATATAGGGAAATTTTTTTTATTTTACTTTTTTTGTTTAGCTATTTGTTACCAATCTTTTTTATTTCCTCCTTATATTCTTTAATATTTGTTTGCCTTTAATGTTATTTACTTGTATTTGTTGGGTTTTGGGTTTATGAAGAGAAGGTTTAAATTAAGGTTTTGGAGTAAAGATTGATTGTTTAGTAAATTCTAATAATTTTTTTTTATGTTGATTGATTTATCAGCATCACAACTATGTTAATTGTATTTATTATACTAAAACATAAATTATTTGTTTCTTATACAATTATTGTATAAATTATGGATTCAAATATGAAGAGAATGTATAAATTATAGTTTCAAATTGCATATGAGAATTTAGAAAACGATTTTATGAAATGTACGAAGATAATATATTTGAATGCAAAACAAAATTTATGGTTTCTCATAAAGATTTATTGTTTTCTTATGTATATAATCAGTTCCTAATGACATTATATTTATAACTCATGAGCATGTTGAGTTTATTTATTCTTTCTGATGATTTATGTATTAGAATCATGATGATGTTTAATCCGTGCTAAAAAATAAACAATATATTTTCCTAAAAAATAAATTTTGATAAGTATTAATTTTTTTGTGATATATATATTTTTTGATCATATCTTTTCCAAATTTAAATGTGAGAAACCTTAATTATATCTTATAAATATCATACGAATTTAAGAACTTATCACATAACATAATTTATGTATATAATTTCTAAAATATTCTAGAACATGCATCTTATATTTGAAAACGATTCTGATGGGGCAAATTGTTTTTATTATATTTTTTACAGATTAATGTTATCAATAATTTGGTTTCTTTATTTTTGATGGCTTTGTGTTGCTAACAAAATAATTTTATTTGTTAAATACGCCATCAAGAAAACAACAAGAACATAAAAACAAAAATTCTATATGTTTAAGCATTTCTTAATCATTTTTTTTGTTGAACAACTGGTTTCTGATTTAAGGCCAGAACTGTTTTTAATGAACAAAGAATGTTTTATGTAGTATACTTCTGACGGTTCAAGATGATACATGTGCAAGATGATGTTAGTTTAGGAAGTATGTACGAATCCAATTTTGTAGGTTTTACTTTTAATTTATGTTAGCATACTATTTTTTTTAATATCTACATAATTATAGATATTATTATTCTAAGAATGGGTTATATTTAATTCTTTAAAAAGCTCATAAGTTTCTTTAGATGGAAAAGTGTCATATTCAAATTTCGAAAATATATACACCTTATAAATTTAAAACTTATCATGTAAAATTATTTAAATATAGAATATTTAAAACATTCTTGAATATGCTTATTATATTTAAAAACGATTCGTATGGGGTGAATTTCTTTTTATTGTATTTCTGACGGGTTAATGTTATTTAATAAGTTGGTTTCTTTGTTTCTGATGGCTTTGCTTTGCTATCTAAATAATTTTATTAGTTACATGCACAATCAACAAAACAAAAATAGCATAAATATAAAAATTTAATATGTTTAATCATTTTTTAAACGTTTTTTGTTGAACGATTGGTTTCAGATTTAAGACCGTGATGGTTTCAGATGAATAATGATTTGTTCATGTATTATATTTCTGACGGGTTCAAGATAATATGCGTGCATGAAGTTGTTTGTCTAAAAAGTAGGCACAAATTAAATTTTGTAAGTTTTACCTTTAGTTTATTTTCGTATACCAAATATTTCATCTAAAGAAACTTATGTGGTTTTTTAAAAATTAAATCTAACCTATTCTTAGGATAATAATATCAATAGTTATGTAGATACTATAAAAAAATTAATGTAAATATCTATAAAACGTAGATATTATATAAAAAAGACAAAATTACACGGTTGGTCCCTGTGGTTTGCTCGTATTGCAAGTTTGGTCCATAAGTCGTTTTAATTACACCAGAAATACTTATTTTTTAAACTTTGCACTCATTTAGTCCCTATTTTGGATGGCCGTTAGTGCAGTTAGTTAAGTATTTTGTTAGTCATTAGTTAATAAATTTTGCACCGTTAGTCCTTATTTTCTAAAATATATGTTTTCCATAGTTAGTATAGTTAATAATGAATGTCCTGATTTTTCACGTTTTTTATCCGTTTCGTTACGTTTTATCCGTTTCCCAGTTTTTCGTTTCATCGTTTTAACTTCGTTTTTTATAGTTTTGTCCGTTTTCTTACGTTTATAGTTTTTCTTACGTTTTTATGGTTTTCATCCGTTTTGTCGTTTTCTACATTTTTCATAAGTTTTATCCGTTTTCTTATGTTTTTTGTATTTTTTCTTTCGTTTTGCCCGTTTTCATCCGTTTTTTGTCGTTGTTCTTCGTTGGGTTGTTTTTAGTATGTTTATATCGGTTTCGTCCGTTTTTGTCCGTTTTCTTCGTTTTGTCTTATTTCAACATATTGAAATTTTTCAAAAGAAAAAAAGGATGGAAAAACACAATTTCAAAAAAAAAGTGGAAAAAAACAATATTTGAAAAAAATGAAAAATATAAAAAATTCAAATTTCAAAAAAAAAATTGAATAAAAAATATCAAAAAAAAATTTGAATAAAAAAATATTTTTAAATATATATATTTTTTTAAATCTTAAAAAAAATATTTTTTTTTTTCAATTTTTTTTTTAAAGATTTTTCTTTGAAAAATTTAAAAAAAATCTAGAAAAATTTTAAAAAAAATCTTGAAAAATTTTTGAAAATTTTATTTAAGATTTTTTTTTTAAATTTTGAAGATTTTTTTTAATTTTAAAAATTTTTTTTTGATTTTAGATTAAAAAAAAAAATATTGAAAAATATTTTTTTTAATCAATTTTTTGAGTTTTTATTCAATTTTTTTTGAAATTTGAATTTTTTTCAATTTTTTGAATATTCTTTTCCATTTTTTTGGAAATTTTTTCTTTTGGAAAAATTTTTCAATAAGTTGAAATAATTAATGAAAAAGCCAACGGATAATAACGTCAACGGATAATTTATAAGAACAATAACAAAGGATGAAACAGTATGAAAAAGCGTTCATAAACGAGGATAAAAATCTAAGAAAAATGTTAGAAAAATGGTTTCGGATGAAAACAGATAAAAACGTGAAAAACGGACAAAACTATAAAAAAAACCGAAGCGGAAAAAGCGGTAAAAAAAAAGCGGAAGCGGATAAAAACGAGCGAAAAGCAGAAAAAAGCGTAAAAAATGGTGATATCTATTATTATGGAGACTAATGGAAAACTATATTGAAAATAAGGACTACGGTTATAAAATTTTTTAAAGAAGGACTATACAACAAAATCTTAGCGGACTCACTAACGGCCATAAAATAGGGACTAAATGAGGTGCAAAGTTTAAAAATAAGAATATTCTAATGTAATTAAAACGACTAGGAATACCAAACTGCAAATCTGAGAAACCAGGACAATATATTACTAATTTTAAAAAACAAACTAAATTCAATATTAATATATTATTTTTGCTTCCAGCAACTATTTTTTTTGACAAAATTTAAGCCAAAGCTAAATCTAACAAAAATCAAACCCAAAGGTCTCACAGGTAGGGGTGTATAGCAGTGCAGCAAAAAGCTCGGATCGGATCGATAAAAAGCCAACAGCAGCGAAACCGAACTCATGAGCCTTTCAGCTTTCGATCCTAAATAAAGCTCATTTAATAATCGAGCCCGAGCCCGAGCCTTATATATAAAGCTCGATTAGGCTCCTAGCCTAAACGAGCTCTAGTACATTTTGTGTATTTATACCGTATATACATATAATATAATATGCACATGTATGTATTAATGGTGAGAATTCCAAAAAAATTTAATGCAACTATTCCTATTCTCATTTTCTTACGTATTTCCCAAACCATATTTACTCCGTATAAATTATATATATGTTATATAGAAGCGAGAGCGTATGTGAAACTTTATGACATTAAATGCAAAGTTCAAAACTTGGCAAAAGCATCCCAGGGGTTTAGGTGTAGATTGTAAAGTAAGTCCTCGTAACATTAATTTAACTTTGCAAGTTGGCAAAAGCGACCCCTAAGTTTAGGCGTTGCAAGTAAGTCTTTAGCATTAATTGCTATATAGCAATTTGTCAAATAGTCCTATCAATTCCACTGCGTCTCTAAAGAAAGCAATCCCATTTGCATCGTAGGTTTCCACACTCGTTACTACTGTAAAATAAGTTCAGGCCACATATTAACCTATTGGCTTTTGATTTGTCTCTTCCTCTCCCCATTTCTCTTCTCTTTCTTTTTTACAGTACGTCTTCTTCTCCTTTCCGATTCCATAGACCCACAGGTAACAGAAGAAAAAAAAAAACTATATTGTTGCATAAAAATAACCAACTAGCTTGTTAACAAGCTCAAGACAAGTAAACAAGCTCTAGCTAAACGAGCTTGAACAAGTTAGCTCAAGGACCAAGCTTTATAAAGATGCATCACAAGCAGGCGAGCCGAGCCCAGCTCGAGCTTCATATATATCATACTGGCGAGCCTCAGCTCAAATCTTAAGACTGAAGCGAGCGAGCTCCGAGCTCGAGCTTTTAAAATCTAAGCGACCGAGCTCACAGAGCTTAGGCAATTCAGTTTTCGGCTTCAACTCGTTCCACCCCTTTCCTTTGAGGATCTAAAACTAGTAATAAAATATTGTAATAATTGCATCACATGTTAGAGCACATGGTATGGAGAATTTAACATGCCAAATATCCATTTTTACCATTGGTGAGCCGTAATACCACCACTTTGCCATTGGGTAGACAAGGTATTTGAGTATTCCAATGGCTCGAGCCATTTAATGATGTTTAGTGTTTTTTTGTTTGTGTATGTGTGATGAGTGGGTATTTTAGTAAGGGGTATTTTGTGGGCCCAATAACGTGTTGAGTGGTGTTATGAGGGTGTGTTTTAGTTATTGGTGAGTTATTGGAAGGTGTATGATGTGGCGTCGAGGTGGCATACCAATAACGTATTATTGGTATCCATGATACCTTGTGCTCTTAGCGATATAAGTCCTGAACAAGTACGAAAAACTCATATCCTAAGAAAATAAAATAAATAAATAAATAAAAGAAAGAAAAGTATTACTTTTTGAGAATGCTTAAACTTTACATTTATTGTGTATCTTTTATGTTAAAACGATAGTTTCAACTTGAAATTTTGAGGAGAAGATGAATTGTGGCTTAACTCTTAAACAAGTTATGGCTCGCAATTTTAACAAGGTAATTCACTTTTAAATGAGAAAATTATATATATATATATATATATATATATATATATATATATATATATATATATATATATATATATATATATATATATATATATATATAAACTTGTTATGATTTTTATAATGGAGTTATTATAATTCTTCCAAAAAAAAATACACTAGTAATGATTCGGGACCCTTCAGAAAAAATCGGGACCACAAAAATAATCAAGGACCCACATTTTTTAGTACAAAATTATAGTAGATTGGCTAAAATTAATTATAATTATTATATCCTATATATATATATATATATATATATATATATATATATATATATATATATATATATATAATTCGTTCTAGAGAAAGTGTAATTAAATAGAAAAGTGAGAAAAAAAGTTATATGGTAGATTATAAAAATACTTGAAAGTTCAAGGTAAGAAAAATAAAGAAACACAAAAAAAGGAACAACCTTTTTTAATCCAGATACAAACACACACACACATCGTTTCAAACACACAGTCACCGTCGTCACCACCATCGTCGTCGCCGTCACCATCACACCACCACCAACCAAAAAACACATACTCGGATCAATGACACATACTCCAATAAAAAAACCCAAAAAAGCTATCAAAATCAAATAAAAAACTCGTGGATGTACTAATTTGCATTTCGATCTTCAGAAAAATGACAAAAATGAAGTGAAGGAATCGTAAGTGAACCAAATCCGATCATCAGAAAAAAAAAGTAAGTGTTTAAAAGTTTTTAATTTTTATATTATTTTTATTGTTTTTATTGCATCTTTGTGTAAATTATAAAATTATTGTTTTTATTGTTCAATGAAATGACATATTAAGGCATTTGTATGTATAAAGTTACATTTGTATGTATAAGGTTTTTAATTTTTATCTTATTTTTATTGCATCTTTGTGTAAATTATAAAATTATTGTTTTTATTGTTCAATGAAATGACATATTAAGGCATTTGTATGTATAAAGTTACAATTTGGTGCATCTGTTTTAATAATATGTTACAACATTTGTTTGTCTGAATAAGTGCATCACGATTCATGTTATTGCATCTGTTAATATGATAAGAGAATCATGTTATAAGTTAAGGAATCTATTTGTTTTTTTAGTGCATTTAAAATAAGCGTTAGCGCATCTATTAGTATGATTAGGGAATCATACGACTTGTTACAGCATTTGTTTGTATAATTAGTGAATAAAATACTGAGTTATGACATATCTTTTTATGATAAAAGCATAATGTTAAGTTAGGGCATCTTCTTGTTTTCTTAGCGCATCAAAAAAATGTATTACTACATCTGTTAGTATGATAAGTGCATTAGGAATAGTTGTTACAACATCTATTAGTAAGATTAGGGCATCAAATGACTTGTTACGGCATCTATTTGTGTGATTATTGCATCAAAAATATGTTTAGTGCATCATTGAACATATTAGAGCATCAGTGAGTATGTTTAGGGCATCAGCGATTATGATTAGTGCATTGATAAACATATTAAGGCATCGGTGTGTGTGTAGTGCGTCTGGCTGAATGTTTAGTGCATCTGGCCGAGTATGTTTATTGATTTTCGAAAATACTTGGGCAACTATTTGTATGTTTAGTGCATCAATTGACGTATTAGGGCATTAACGATTTAGGATGTTTTATGCAATACAATTATACTTTTGCTCGCCTGTTTGGCCTATAAAGTTACAGTTTTGATTTTACTTGTATGACTTGCTGGAGGTAAAACATAAAAAAAAAGAAAAAAAAAAAGAAACTTTAAAGTTCCGAACGTGAAGGATAAACCAACAAAATCCTTGAGTGGTCTTCTTTTGACCACTTACAAAGGATGATGGTGGGTCCTCATGCTGTTTTCATTTTTCGTTGGACCTAGGCTTTGTCCCCTGCACGTGTTTGTGTATGATCTTCTTAATTGATAAATCTATCAACAATGTGGCTATTTGGTCCCATTTACCTTTGAACAGGTTAATTTTGTTACACTAAGAGTGGGCAAAATAAAAAGAAGCTTTGTTAGAGTGCAAGTGTATACTCATTTTATACAACCTTTTAATTCATTTTATTTTAGATAATTACTCGAATAATAAATTTTTGTTGTCATATTTGATACACTATTTAATAATTGTATCTTGTGATTATATCTGACATACTTTTTAGTTATAAAATATAAAAATCTGTTTGACTAAAAGTTTTTTTTTGGTTAATTCAACTTGATTTCACTCTTCATCATGAACCAGATTAAGCCAGTTACCTACCAACCCACTTTGCCACCCCTATTGATCAGTTATAGTTGACAGACGATGTCTTAGATTCAATGGAGAGTTGATTAACTTTTTTGATTTCCAGGAAATGAAGAGGTAAAGCTTGCATGTTTAACTTCTCTAGCTTCTTGGGTTGCAAGATCTACATATGCTATTGGGCCAGAACTTCTTTTGTTTATCGGCTCAGGGCTCAAGGCAAAGGAATCACAAAGAAGAAGTCATCTTAGATGCCTTCGAATCATATGCATAAACGCTGATGCAGTTTTACCTGTGAGGAAGCTAGCCTAACACAATTTTCTATCTTTTATCATATTCTTTACAACTTATTTCATGTGGTTAAAGCTTTTGTGACACGTCTTCCATCAGATGTCTTCCCTGCTCATGCCTCTTGTTCAACAAGTAAAAATGGCTATACTGAAGAAACCCAACGATTGGATGACATTTATGCGTTATTTGGTGTGGTGAAAATTGTAGCTGCTGATATTAAAGCAGGTGTCCTGACGTGTACCCCCTATTTCTTTAATGTTTTTCTTTTTACTTGTTTACATTGACAACTAGAAGTGCATCGAATTTAATATAATAAGTGCAACAGTTACTTATCGAGTTAATTATCTCTTTATTGTTTGTTTTTTACTTGTTTACATTGACAACTAGAAGTGCATCAGCTCTTATCGAGTTACTTATCTCTTTATTGTTTGTCTTTTACTTGTTTACATTGACAACTAGAAGTGCATCAGTTCTTATATTATAAGTGCATCAGTTCTTATATAATAAGTGTATTAGTTACTTATATAATAAGTGCCTATTGATTTCCGTTGCCAGTGACATTGGAATTTGTAATGATACACAACTTTGATTGATTTTGTTCTGTGGCGTTCGCACAAACTCCACCCTCGTCCATCTCTTCATTTGTATGTGCATCTATCAAATTATTTTTTTGCTCAGCTGTTTGATCTTTAATCCCTAGATATTGTGGTTCATGCATTCCGTTATCCGTGATATTTTTCTTGTTCATCAGCTACTACATTCAATGGTTCAACAACATAAAAGATATAAATTGCCTTTTTGTTAGTTTCGTGTATATCCAACAGGGATTTTTTTTGTATGTGTATCAATTTCTTGATTTGTTTGTGTATCTATCAAATTATTTTCTTGCTCAATTGTTTTATATTCAATCCCTAGATATTGTGGTTCAAGCATTCTGTTACTAGTGACATTTTCTTGATCAACAACTTAAAAGGTATTAATTGCCTTTTCGTTAGTTTCGTATATATCCAAAAGGGATATTTTTCTTTTTCTTACGGTGCCGATTGCTTTTCTTGCCCGACTTAGAATCGGGCTCACTCTTAAGTTTATTAGTTTTCTTACTGCAATCATCACTTTTCTTCCCTGATTCTGAATTTATTTTCCCTTTCATGTCGGATTCAGGTAAGACTTTGCACCAGCAAGACAATAGCCATTGTTTTCGAGTCATAGAAATTTCTTCTTGATCATAATGCTTCTCAAGGTGATGTTTCAGTAGCAATGAGTGAGCCCAAGGTAAATCAACATACTCCCTTATTGTGTACTTTGATATTGACTCCTCATTACATAGCTAAAGAATCTGTAGAGAGATTTAACCTTCACGTAGATGTATTTTTAAGATTAAAAATTAGTCTAGTATCTTTTATTCAAAACATTACAAAAGGTGTAGATAGGGCACGCAGTTGATACCTCTAGAAAAAATGAATCTGAAAATAACAAGCACTAAGTATTATACACTGCATCTTCTAGGCGCCCTTCCTTGTCAATTGGTGCGTCAAAAGGTAGATATTAGCGCATCTATGAGTATGATTAGTGCATCGAAAAGGTATATAATAGTGCATCGATAGACATATTATGGCATCTATAAGTACCATACGAATAAGGAAAGAGAAAATGACCCGTTACCCAAGCTTCCTGACACACCCAAATTGTGGCACTTTAGTGCACCCGTTTGAGGACCTTTTCTTTCGCTAATAGTACAATCGTGGCTCCCATTGGAGCAAAGACCTAAAAATTGTTGTTGGAAACATGAAAGATCCATGTAACTATGATGCGAAGCTATCAATGTCCCACCTCATGTTAATCTTCGAAAGTTCGAGTGTATTATACATTAATGCCTAGTCAATATCATGTAACCTATATGACTCTAATATATGGGATCTACTTGTCATGCAATTTTGAGAAAGAAGCACCTGATCTGTTATGTTTGGCTGATTTCTCGCCTATAACAGTATCAGGAAACATATCATCTGTCTTAAATCTGAATATAGCATCACTTTGTTTGTTTTGCTTATTGCATATGTATGGAATATTGTATTGAAATAATAAGGCATCTATATGGAATGATTTAGTGCATCTGTTTGACGTACTTTAGTGCATCTGTATGGAATGATGTGCCATTCGCAGATAATTATAGTTATGACTTTGTATCGGAGTATTTGTATTTTGTTGACCTTATGTGTTAGAGATGGCAAAATGGGAATGTAAGGTGGGCTGGGTAATGGGTCAGAATAGGCATTTTGCGTATGAGTTGGCTGGAAGACTTTTTGGTCACCATTTTTATTTTTTTTAAAAATTAAGTGGGCGAAATATGATTATAAATATTACATTTTTTCTTTTTAACTAACTTATGCTAAATGGCTTATTTTGAATAAAATGATTCAGAAGGTTTTAGCAACTTAAGTACAATAATTATGGGTCCATTTGTTTAGTGCATCAGCATGTATGTTTAGTGCATCAACGTGTATGTTTAGTGCATCAACGTGGATGTTTATTTCATCCATTTGTTTCATGTAATTAGGGCCTTTAATATGTGAAAGAATGAGTTCATGTTGAACCTGATCATCATAATCTGGTGGACAAAAAAGCGAGTAAATGTTGGGCTGGAAATGGTTATGGAACCTTCTTTATTAATCTTAGATGAACCAACTTCTGGTCTCAAAATTTCTTCTTCTCAGTTAATACTTAAAGCGCTTCGACGTGAAGCACACGAAGCAATAAATATGTGCATGGTTGTTCACTAGCAAAGGTAATTTTCAAGCCGCTAGTTTTTGCGTTTGGATGATACCTGCTATTTGCTTACTTTATACAATAGTAAATAAGCATGTTGTTACCTATAAGCACTTTTCAGATGATTGACCCAATATGATCCTCATATTAAGTGAATTAATTATTTTCGTTTTTTCAGTTATAGCTTATTCAGGATGTTTGATGATTTGATACTTCTAGCAAAAGGTAGTCTCGTAGCTTATCTTAGACCAAGAAGAACGTTGAGGAGTACTTTTTCAGGCATCGGTATCCATCTACCCAAGCGGGTCAATCCTCCAGATCACTATATCGATATATTAGAGGGAATTATGAAGTCAAGTACAACATCAACACTCAACCACAAAAGTCCTTCCAGTCATGTGGATGCGTCATAACGAATATGCCATACTACTCGACATGAAAGATGTTGGATCGATGTACTCTAACCAAACTAACTTATATAGCTTGTAAGAATTTAATAACCTCGGATAAATCCTAATTTACTAACAATGAAACACTGAACTAACTCTATAAAGTATGCGGAATTTACTTAACAAAGCTAAAAAGAATTAACTTTACCTTGAACGATTTTATTAATACTTAGATCCTGCTTGTTATACAGATTCTTTAACAACTCTAATCCTCTAATATCGTTTTCTCTAAAAGCTCTAATATTGCACGTACATCTAATGTCAATCTAGGGGTCCTTTTATAGGCTTAAGGATAACCCTAGTCGGTTTACAATTATAAACCTTGTAAGACAAGTAATACTAATTTAATCTAAGAACATTCTAGAATTACAAGATAATCCTTAACGATTTTGCATATCAGTCCTTTAAGCATGCAGTACTTTGATGAATCGAACAGTACTTTGACTTAGCAGTACTTTGACTTCAGTACTTTGACTCTTCAGCACTTTGATTTTTCAGTACTTTGACTTTTTATATCCCAACAATCCTCCCTTAACTTGAATTCTACTTGTTTGATTTCAAGTTCCTTTGTATATTAAACTTTAACATCTTTGTCTTCAAAGGGAGATTGTGGCTTTATCTTCAAATTTTGTCTTTGTAGATCATGTGCTTATATCATCATCATCAAAGTAGTCTTTATATGTAATTCTTTTCAGCAATAATCAGCAAGCTCCATCTTTTCAGCAACTCAGCAATATATGGCAATTTTGTACATTAATTCATTAAGTTTCAGTCTATTCTCATCACTTCCAAGTGTGTAAACTCCTGTGAGAGGTGAATCATTGAAATTTAATGGATTTTGATGTCTCTTTACCAAAGCCATTAACTCTGGAGTAGCCAAATGTTTAGGTGTGTAAGACCATGGTACATTGATAACCATATGATTTTTAGCAAATCATCAGCTATCAACAGATTTGATTTGTCTTTACCAAAAGCTGTACTCTTTTTGGACTAGTTAGTCCTTGCAACCATGGTTAACTAATTACCATATAAATGGTTTTTCCACAGCCTTTACCACAAGCCATTTTTCTTGTGGGCTAGCCAACTCTTCACATTGCTGATATGGTGAGTTGATTACCATACAACTTATTAGCAAGTTGTCAACTATATAACGGATTTGAGATATCTTTACCTGAGCCGTTTGCTCATGGATTAGCCAATCCTTTTGATAAACATGGTGGATTGATAACCTATTGTTGTAACCATCTCAAAAACCATTTGTTGCTTTTAACTTTTGTTTCAAAATATTTTTCACTTAACAAAAGTTTTCCTTTTAAAAACTTTTACTGGTTTGTGCTGCAAGCAGTACTTTGATTAAAGTACTGTTTGTCCAGCAGTACTTTGAATAAAGTACTTACTTTTCAAAAATTTATACAATTAAACATCATACCAGTATTTATGCTTCATCCTCAGCCATAGTTGTCCATCTGATATATAATTCAATAACCATTAGGGCTGTTTCAGTTTCTTCTTCAACTTTCGTTCCATGATCCAGCATCC
This sequence comes from Chrysanthemum makinoi, assembly GCA_910596185.1. Classification (NCBI taxonomy): domain Eukaryota; kingdom Viridiplantae; phylum Streptophyta; class Magnoliopsida; order Asterales; family Asteraceae; genus Chrysanthemum; species Chrysanthemum makinoi. The sequence continues at coordinate 317,420,278 of OU343223.1, forward strand.
TTCTCATAAGATCATTAGCCAAAGCATATATTCTTTCAGCTAACATATGGATCATAGTTCCATCTTCCATTTCTAAAGCATGTACTCCTGATTCTTCAAAGAATCTCCAACTTGTAATCTCCCAATTTTCTTGGTTTTGCCAGAGTTCATCAGTACTTGTTTCCTCAGTTTCAAAAATAGTTGTCAGATCTCCTAGTAATACTAAGCCAACTCCAGTTGATGGAATATGTTCAAAGTATTCTTGCACTAACTGATATAGTTGAAATATATCTGCTCTATCTATTATGTGCAGTATATCCCATAGCAAATTGAATGCTCTAAAACTTCCATCTTCTCTATGAAACATCAGATAATCTCCATCCTTTGATGTTACAACTTCAAATGTAGTTATCTTTGAATTCTTTACTGCAGCATCTTTGGATTTAGAATTATCAAAGTCGACAACTCTTAAGTAATTTCTCAGTTCATCAACTGTATCTGATCTCAATTCTACCTTCTTTGATGACTGTTCTTCTTCAGTTGTTCTTTTCCTTTTTAAGCTTCTTTTACTAACATCCTCCTTTAGCTTGTTATCATCTTTAAAATCTTTAATACTATCAACCTGCTTTTGATAAGCTTCTCTTACCAAGTCATAGAGCTGTTTCATCTCGATATAATTCAACTTCTGTAATCCAGTATACCCTTGACCCTTTAGATATGCCATCATAACATTTCTTTCTTTAGCCTTACTCATTGGTCTTCTAGGTATAACAACTAATTTTTCTGGTATAGCAGCTTCAGATTCCTTCACTGATTGATCAACTTCAGCATTCAACTCAGCTTGTAGCTTTCTAGCAGCTTCTTCATTATTGGCTACCTCAATTGCTCTTATTTCTGCCAAAGTAAGCTTTTTCTTCTTCTTTGTTTCCACCAGTTTGCCTTTGCCTTTATCTTTAGGATCTAACACTGGTTGAGAAGCTTGTGGTTGTTCTTCAGTAACTCCTGGAATGCTAACACCTCTTGGTCTTGATAAGTTGTGCAATATCTCAGCTACAGTTTCATCATCACTTGCAGTGTGCACTACCTTTGGTGTATCAGCTTCCTCTTCTGGTAGAATAGTTGAAGGACCAGCTTCTTCTTCATGTATGACAGTCGATGGACTAGCTTCTTCTTCAAAATCTAACACCCTTGGTGTAATTAGCTCTTGCCTATAAGTTCCTTGAAGAGCAGTAGTACCTTGATCAGCAGCACCTTGATCATCAGTACTTTGAACTCCAGTTCTTTCAGGCTCAGTACTTTGAATGTTAACCTGTGCTTCAGTACTTTGAGGTTCATCATCTTTTTCTTCATAAAATTCAGCATCTTCTTTCAAATTCTCTTGCTCTATATTCCTCCCCAATTGGATAGAAGATTGCTGTTGAACCTTTTTGCTCTTTGAAGACTTCTTAAATTCCCTCACTGGCCTTTCTTGCTTCCTTTGAGACTTGACCCATAATCTGTGATGGTGAACCAATGGCCAGAAAAACTTCTTTAATCTTCTGAATTTGATCTGCAACTTTTTGATTTGTGCAGTCTGAGCTTCAAAGTCCTTCTTTATTCTCGTTAGCTCCCTTGTTAAAGCATAAGTATCCATAACCTGCCCTTCAGGGGGTATGTAAAACCCTAAAATCTAAAATCTTTAAAAAGACTATTTTGCCCCTCTATTTTAATGTCTAAGAAATATTTCAAGCTCATTAAAAATATTTCTAACCTAACTAATAAGTAATTATCAAACCTAAATCCATATCGTCATTAAAGTAGTCATACTTGAACTTATCATATGAAGTGAAACCTAACTGAAAATGCTACAAAGTTAAACCTATAACTCGTACAAGCTAATAAAATCGACATAACCTATGTCAATACATATGTCACGTTTCCTTTGAGGACATGGACCAAAATACTTATAAAAAATTTTGAAGACAATACACTTAAACTCAAGCCCATATGCATTATATCTTGAAAACTAAAATCTGGTGGGACCCCCATTTTGCTCGACAACAGAAACACCCCAATATATCATTTTTACCTTATTTGTAACCTACATTTCACACACATATTATAACACCTACTAAACCCTAGCCACCAAAAGTGGCGGCTCACCTATTTTTCACCATTTCTGTCGACACCAAGGAGGTCCAAGGGAGACGCACGGGATGCCAGGGAAGGCTGTTATGATCGTGTGTAGCTCGTAAAGGGCCTGGCCGTGGGATGTGATTTCTGTCAAGGGTTTTGTAGGGCTGTTGGTCGTGGACTTCTAGGGCAAAAGGGGTGGTGATGGTTGTTATTTTGGATCTGTTTTCTTTTTCCCTCTCACTCATGCTACAAGGTAACCATTATAACTATTCTCTCGTCTCCTTAATCCCCTTGTTTCGTGAAGCTGGTCATGTGACTATTTCTTGCGCATGCTATATAAACATCACACCTAATGCAATGTTAAAACCTTGTCACGTGAAAACTAAAACTGGGATCACATAAAATAAGGAATGGGTCATGATCGTGTGTGGGTCTGATGTGGTTTCATGGGTAATATTAATATTGGCTTTTCAACTCAACGTGTGGTATTGTTGTCAAGGGATGGTATGGTATGATTTTATGAGAGTGCATGCATTGTATGGGTTACATGAGTTGCGTTTAAACTGATTCAAGAAAAGGTTTACGTGAGTTGTTATACAGTAAGAGTATACATATGCATGTATAGCATAGTATTGTGGTCTTGTGTTCATGCTGCTGCCTTGTTCAATCCCTCGCACCACCTTTATTTTGTCTCGCCTTCCATGCTTAGCCTTGATTGTCTCGCTCAACTACTGCCTCGCCAAAACACTTACTCACTTCCATATTTGTCTCTACAAACGGTGTCGCGGTAGGAGTCTACTACCGATATGTTATGGGGTAACTGAGGTTCCATTAAATAAATATGATCCGTATATGTTTTTGGTTTATTTTGAGATTCTAATTATATCTCGTTGAATCTTGATGTTTTATACGTTCAGCCGTGTTTGTATTTTCGTTTCATCATCCGCCTAGCGTATCTTGGAACTGGTATGAACAAAACTATATGATATACAAAAATATAAGTCTTGAACATGCATCAACAATAGATGAATGTATAACGCTTACTGACTTGAGAGGTGAACATGGGTCTTGCATCTAAAATAAAGTAAATCTTAATAAAATACATTTAGAATATTAGACCATGTGATATACTGTTAGAAGCATGTGATATGCAATAATAAAGTTTACTAATTGAGTACACAAGCACTACTAACTCAAATATATTATAGTAAGAACATTATCATATGACAAATGATAATAACGTACGGATAGAGTAGTCAGTTATGTATCACTAAATAATAAATCATTATAAATTCGTGTAGATTCTTTGAAGGAGGGTGACTTGATCTGAGGTGTCTTTTTTGGCGTAAGGTACAGATATTCCACCTTTACCTCTTAAGGTTTCTCACGATTCGTATTCCATCTTTCGATATTCGTTTGAACTGTTATGCTTTACTCTAAGCCTTCTTATTAGGGCTTCCCTATGACTTTGCTATGCTCCCTTAGATATGAATCTGTGATATGATCTTTGATATGAACTTCGATATGAACTATGATATGAACTTTGATATGAATTCTGATATGAACTTTGATATGAAGCCTTATGATATGATTATGCTTTGACCCGTCAGTTTGATACCGAGCAAATATGTTTCCTAGTCAGAAGGTGTCCTGACCGCTGATGGCAATGGCATGACTCAGTGTGTACGAGTGATGATACACACCGACCCCATTTTGATATGATTATGAGCTCACTATATGTATATGATTTGGCCATTTTGTTTCTGGGGGCGTATGGATGCATCCTAGATATGATATGTTTCGAGGGATTTGATCTGATTGGAGCTTTTTCTGGTGAATGATGTCGGTGCAAGGCGTCTTCACAATTCTCGGGAGCTAGCTACTCCATTTGTTAACAGGTCTCCTCCTATTATGTATGGTATTCCGAGGTCAACCCTCCGAATACAATGGCTACTTATGATATGATATGATATGATATGTTTCCGCCTGGGTAGATTTCTGATAAACGTTACACTTTTGATAAACCTATATTGTACCTTCCGTATTCCCCAACGCACCATAATATGTATTACTTGTTCATTTCTCAGTACCCTTATATGATTTACTTTTACAAAGATATAGATACTCCATTACATTGATCTGTCACTCTTTCATTCCGTTACTTTAGACTATAGTTTCATTCACGTACCGGGTTTATTATGTGTTTATTTGATTTGTTTATGCTATTTATGTTCTATGTGACTATTGATTATCCTGCTATGATGTGATTAATATGCGGTTATCTGAGTTACCTGTTTTCGTCTGATGATATGTGATTTCACTATTATGTGAACCTCTGAATTGTCTGGTGACCATGCCTTTGTGTAATCGATAGTTTTGGGTCTCTTATGTGTGCTTTGTTCGGTTACTCTCGTGGACTATGACTATTCCGTTGTATTCTTATCTGTTTATGGTTGACCTGCCATGTGTACATTTTGCCTATGCTACGGTTTGATTTGGTAAATGGTTCAACTTATGAAGTCTAGCTTGTTAACTTGTTTAATTGCCCTACTATGTATTTAATTCATTTAATTATAATGCTCATACTGTGTTTCCTACTTGTTACGTGTGACTGCCATGTTTTGACTGCTATTAGTACTTCCGTTTGTTATGTTACTGATTATGTCTTCAACTAAGGGTTTTGACCTGTGTGAATTGCCATGCTCACTTATTAATTAATTGCTTCCGCTTTCCTGTAGATATCTGGTTGGTTTGTATGTCTTCTGATTTTTCCTGAATTGATTGTATGACATATATGTTGTGTGGATGCGACGCCTGCTATGTTTGCTTATGTTTCAATTCTTGTATGTCTGGTTTGTATGTGCTTGTTTATATGTCATCGATGCTTTGCTTTGCTTCGTTCTCCTTGTTATCTGTTCGTTTTGGATATCTGTATAATTGTGTTCTGCAGGATCCTCATTGACTCATTGTTCTCATTTCGCTGCGACGTTGTTATCCGTTTCCTTTGTTTCATTTTGCATTTCAGATTCTATTTAGCTGTTTGGTTTATATCTGTTCACGGGCTTTTTAAGCTCAAAGCAGATTTCTTTTCCTGCGGCGTTAGGTTTGAAGATGGGCTTCGATGGGTTGAGAGTTGGATTATCTGAGTGGACCAACCCTAGTTACCTTATTATTTGGATTTATCTTGTCGAGCTATTGTTTTGAGAGTTCATTATTTTGAGACATTTTGATTTTGAAATCTTCCTTGTCATTGTTTATATGATTTGATACTTCATTTTTAAGGTGTTCGTTTGTAAGGATTTTATCTGTATGTTCTGATATGACACCAGAATGTGACACTTCTACCCTTGTCGGGTTGGGGTGTTACAATTTTGGTATCAGAGACAGGTTTCGTCTTGTTGACCTTAGGATTGACCTGTGAGGATTGGGTAGACATTAGGCTTCCGCTCGTTCCGATATATTCCGATTCCTTTTGATTGTCGTTCAGTTTTTACTTCGATAATATTTTGTCTTCACTGTTTTGCTCTTCTTCTCTTCGCATTTGATTTTATTATTTTTTCTTCGCACATCCGTTTGTCGATCGTTAGATGGAGACTACCCGTGGAGCCGAAGACGATGGTGCCGAACCTGCGTTGCTGCAACAGTCTCTGAGCTGGAGAGGTTCGTGAAGCAGAAGTCGTACCCTACTGCCATGCTGCTGGAGACATTAGGATGCTGCTGGAGGGAGCTGGACGGATCAACCAAAGACGCAAAAGACGGAGACAAGATTCAACCGGTGGCTGAGAAGGTTCATCTACTTCATATGATTTGGGCGCGACTTGTGTTACTCCGATTCATTTGTCAGGCGTTTTGAGGCGGTTTGATATTTTGTTACGTGATTCTGATCAGTATTGCTTTTCTTGATTTATTCGGAACTCGGTTTGAATGGTGAAGTTTTATCGTTTGGCATTTGGTTAATATCTCAGTTTTTTCTTTTGGATCGTCAGTAATGAGTCATGAGGAACCGTTTCGAGCAAGTTGGTGACCTTCTTCTTTGGTGATATGGTAAGTTGTTTGATGTAGTATATGTTGTATGTATGTGATCTGGCCTGCTTTGGTATGTTACTTGTTATCTGTATGTGATATGTTTTGTGTGATATTGGCTGTGTGGTTTGTCATGACCCGGGACAGAATATGGTGACAATAAGGGCTTGTTATGTGATGCAAGTATTATGACGCCTGATCAACGTGATAATACCGAGATCATATAAATTGAACTTATTTAAATCATACGACGTTTTGGGAAATGCCTGGGGTTGGTACGTGAATGGAATATGACTTGTATCCGTTATTTGTCACTCCTCATGTTCGATTAGAATTCTGTACCTCTTTGTGAGATTCTCACCGATACCTGTTACGTGTAAGATTTGTACGCTTTGGAACTGATACGATTATGATCTGTATGAAACTATGGATTGCTACGTCTGCCTTAAGCCGGTACGTCTCTGTGTATCTCTGCGACTTCAATTTTCGAGGACGGAAATTTTTCTTTTAGAGGGGAAGAGTTGTAAAACCCTAAAATCTAAAACCTGTAAAAAGACTATTTTGCCCCTCTATTTTAATGTCTAAGAAATATTTCAAGCTCATTAAAAATATTTCTAACCTAACTAATAAGTAATTATCAAACCTAAATCCATATCGTCATTAAAGTAGTCATACTTGAACTTATCATATGAAGTGAAACCTAACTGAAAATGCTACAAAGTTAAACCTATAACTCGTACAAGCTAATAAAATCGACATAACCTATGTCAATACATATGTCACGTTTCCTTTGAGGACATGGACCAAAATACTTATAAAAAATTTTGAAGACAATACACTTAAACTCAAGCCCATATGCATTATATCTTGAAAACTAAAATCTGGTGGGACCCCCATTTTGCTCGACAACAGAAACACCCCAATATATCATTTTTACCTTATTTGTAACCTACATTTCACACACATATTATAACACCTACTAAACCCTAGCCACCAAAAGTGGCGGCTCACCTATTTTTCACCATTTCTGTCGACACCAAGGAGGTCCAAGGGAGACGCACGGGATGCCAGGGAAGGCTGTTATGATCGTGTGTAGCTCGTAAAGGGCCTGGCCGTGGGATGTGATTTCTGTCAAGGGTTTTGTAGGGCTGTTGGTCGTGGACTTCTAGGGCAAAAGGGGTGGTGATGGTTGTTATTTTGGATCTGTTTTCTTTTTCCCTCTCACTCATGCTACAAGGTAACCATTATAACTATTCTCTCGTCTCCTTAATCCCCTTGTTTCGTGAAGCTGGTCATGTGACTATTTCTTGCGCATGCTATATAAACATCACACCTAATGCAATGTTAAAACCTTGTCACGTGAAAACTAAAACTGGGATCACATAAAATAAGGAATGGGTCATGATCGTGTGTGGGTCTGATGTGGTTTCATGGGTAATATTAATATTGGCTTTTCAACTCAACGTGTGGTATTGTTGTCAAGGGATGGTATGGTATGATTTTATGAGAGTGCATGCATTGTATGGGTTACATGAGTTGCGTTTAAACTGATTCAAGAAAAGGTTTACGTGAGTTGTTATACAGTAAGAGTATACATATGCATGTATAGCATAGTATTGTGGTCTTGTGTTCATGCTGCTGCCTTGTTCAATCCCTCGCACCACCTTTATTTTGTCTCGCCTTCCATGCTTAGCCTTGATTGTCTCGGGCCAACTACTGCCTCGCCAAACCACTTACTCACTTCCATATTTGTCTCTACAAACGGTGTCGCGGTAGGAGTCTACTACCGATATGTTATGGGGTAACTGAGGTTCCATTAAATAAATATGATCCGTATATGTTTTTGGTTTATTTTGAGTTCGATTCGGGTTTAATTATATCTCGTTGAATCTTGATGTTTTATACGTTCAGCCGTGTTTGTATTTTCGGTTTCGATCATCCTCGTCTAGCGTATCTTGGAACTGGTATGAACAAAACTATATGATATACAAAAATATTAGTCTTGAACATGCATCAACAATAGATGAATGTATAACGCTTACTGACTTGAGAGGTGAACATGGGTCTTGCATCTAAAATAAAGTAAATCTTAATAAAATACATTTAGAATATTAGACCATGTGATATACTGTTAGAAGCATGTGATATGCAATAATAAAGTTTACTAATTGAGTACACAAGCACTACTAACTCAAATATATTATAGTAAGAACATTATCATATGACAAATGATAATAACGTACGGATAGAGTAGTCAGTTATGTATCACTAAATAATAAATCATTATAAATTCGTGTAGATTCTTTGAAGGAGGGTGACTTGATCTGAGTGTCTTTTCATTGGCGTTAAGGTACAGATATTCTGACCTTACCTCTTAAGGTTTCTCATGATTCGTATTCCATCTTTCGATATTCGTTTGAACTGTTATGCTTTACTCTAAGCCTTCTTATTAGGGCTTCCCTATGACTTTGCTATGCTCCCTTGGATATGAATCTGTGATATGATCTTTGATATGAACTTCGATATGAACTATGATATGAACTTTAATATGAATTCTGATATGAACTTTGATATGAAGCCTTATGATATGATTATGCTTTGACCCGTCAGTTTGATACCCGAGCCAAATATGTTTCCTAGTCAGGAAGGTAACCTGACCGTGTCATTGATGCACCAATGGCATGACTCCAGTGTGTACGAGTGATGATACACACCGTCCCCATTTTGATATGATTATGAGCTCACTATATGTATATGATTTGGCCATTTGTTTCGAAGGGGCGTATGGATGCATCCTAGATATGATATGTTTCGAGGATTTGATCTGATTGGAGCTTTGTCACGGTGAATGATGTCGGGTGCAATCTACGTCTTCACAATTCTGGGAGCTAGCTACTCCATTTGTTACTGCAGGTCTCCCTCCTATTATGTATGGTATTCGAGGTCACCCTCGAATACAATGGCTACTTATGATATGATATGATATGATATGTTTCGGGCTCGGTAGATTTCACGATAACCCTTACACTTATGATAAACCTATATTGTACCTTCCGTATTCCCCAACGCACCATAATATGTATTACTTGTTCATTTCTCAGTACCCTTATATGATTTACTTTTACAAAGATATAGATACTCCATTACATTGATCTGTCACTCTTTCATTCCGTTACTTTAGATTATGGTTTCATTCACGTACCGGGTTTATTATGTGTTTATTTGATTTGTTTATGCTATTTATGTTCTATGTGACTATTGATTATCCTGCTATGATGTGATTAATATGCGGTTATCTGAGTTACCTGTTTTCGTCTGATGATATGTGATTTCACTATTATGTGAACCTCTGAATTGTCTGGTGACCATGCCTTTGTGTAATCGATAGTTTTGGGTCTCTTATGTGTGCTTTGTTCGGTTACTCTCGTGGACTATGACTATTCCGTTGTATTCTTATCTGTTTATGGTTGACCTGCCATGTGTACATTTTGCCTATGCTACGGTTTGATTTGGTAAATGGTTCAACTTATGAAGTCTAGCTTGTTAACTTGTTTAATTGCCCTACTATGTATTTAATTCATTTAATTATAATGCTCATACTGTGTTTCCTACTTGTTACGTGTATTTGCCATGTTTTGAGCTGCTATTAGTACTTCCGTTTGTTATAATTCTTACGATTATGTCTTCAACTACGGGTTTTGACCTGTGTGAATTGCCATGCTCACTTATTAATTAATTGCTTCCGCTTTCCTGTAGATATATCGGTTGGTTTGTATGTCTTCGATTTTTCTGAATTGATTGTATGACATATATTTGTGTGGAATCACGGCGCTGCTATGTTTGCTTATGTTTGATTCTTGTATGTATGCGGTTTGTGTGCTTGTTTATATATCATCGATGCTTTGCTTTGTTTCGTTCTCTTTGTTATCTGTTCGTTTTGGATATCCGTATAATTGTGTTCTGCAGGATCCTCATTGACTCATTGTTCTCATTTATTTGCGACGTTGTTATCCGTTTCCTTTGTTTCATTTTGCATTTCAGATTCTATTTAGCTTTCGTTTGGTTATATCATTCACCACGGGCTTTTTAAGCTCAGGCGCATTTCTTTCTGTTGGCAGGTGTTAGGTTTTGAAGATGGGCTTCGATGGGCTGAGAGTTGGATTATCTGAGTGGACCAACCCTAGTTACCTTATTATTTGGATTTATCTTGTCGAGCTATTGTTTTGAGAGTTCATTTTTATTTGAGACATTTTGGATTTTGAAATCTTCCTTGTCAGTCGATTGTTTATATGATTTGATACTTCATTTTTAAGGTGTTCGTTTGTAAGGATTTTATCTGTATGTTCTGATATGACACCAGAATGTGACACTTCTACCCTTGTCGGGTTGGGGGTGTTACAGGGTATATCAACTGCATCTCCTTTAGAGGATGATGAGGGAATAGGGATATCTGGTTCTGACTCAATAGGTGGAGTATCATGGTGAGATGAGGTAGGTGAAACTACAGTACCTTCGTTTACATCAGTACCTTGAGAAGCAGTTCCTTGAGATGCAATACCTTGAGAAGCAGTACCTTGAGTTGAAGCAGTACCTTCTCTTTCATCACTAGATGCAGTCTCATCTCTAATTGCTTGAAAAATCTCCATCATTGAAGTAGTCAATGGTGTGTTCCTTCCAGAAAATAAATCACTCTTCCTAGCTATGAAGGTGAAGATCTTTGCAGGTTGTACCACAACATGTAATAAACTCGAAGGCTTTGGTACATCATGAAGTTGTTTATTCAAGAAGACTTGAATAAATCTTGGATACATCAACCAGCGTGATCCATGAGAAATGTGAGATAACATACCATCTAGAATTAGCCTTGAAAAATTGAAGATATGATTTGTAGCTAATCCCACTATAGCAGATGCTATATTAGATCCAAATTGCTCCCATGAAGTACTCTTAGAACTGATACAATGAAGTAAGACATGAACCAAGTACTTCCAATGTGGACTAAACAAGGGTTTCTTGAATGTTGTTTCAGTTAAAGACCCTTCATACCCAATATCTCTTAATGTATCCCAAAGAAGCTGTTTATCAAAACGGATAGCTCCTTCTTCATCATCAAATAATAGATCTTCTCGAATTGTAGCTTCACTAACTTTGACAATCCTTCCATCAACCTTAGCCTATATATATGACTCATCATTCTCCATGTGAGTTCTAGCAGTTGCCCAAAATTGTTGAATCCATGGCTCAATAACATCTGGTTCAACTAAAAGCGCATAACTGATTGGAGATCCAGTGAGAAAATCAATGATGTCATGGAATGCAACATTAGCTTCAGTTTTATCCAAATTAGCCACCATGTTGTGTTTAGAAACTGTATTTCGATTCGCCATTGATTGTTTGTTTACAAAGAAAGTGGTTTGATGAATAGTAATTGTGAAAGAGAAAGAAATATGGAAAAGATTTGTAAGTATAAAAAGGAGAGGGAAATTCGGAGAGTAGTTATTTATAGGTGAGATTTAAAAAATCACATCCCATAATAACAAAGTTACCATTATTTGAATTTTACCCCTCTTTTTGACCGTTGGAACAGTACGTTGATAAGACAAGCAGTGCTTTCCACGCGCGCAGTACTTTCCAAAGCAGTACTTTCAGTGCAGTACTATCATATAACCAAAAAGCAATACTTTTCCATTTTCTTCTTTACAATAGCAAAAACTCCAAATAGGCATTGGATTGCCTCCCCTCAAGCAATGCATAGGACTTTCTAATTAACTAATCAGTCCTCCCCTTAAGCATAGCTTAGTAATTTATCATTCCAATACTCACCACCAAGTGATTGAATCTTGAAACATCAAATCCTTTGGTGAGTAGATCAGCTATATTGTCATCTGTGTGAACCTTGACAACATTAATGAGCCTATGCTCATAACAATCTCTGATAAAGTGATGCCGAATCTGAATATGTTTGGTCTTGGAGTGATAAACTGGATTCTTCCCATAATCCAAAAGTTGATTCTGCATCCATAACACTTGTCCACAACAGCTTGCAGCAACCACATATTATGCTTCAGTAGAGGATGTTGCTGCAATAGTTTGCTTCTTGCATTGCCATGAGACTAATCTTCTTCCAAGGTATTGGCATCCACCAGTGGTTGATCTTCTATCATAGTTATCACCTGCATACACACTATCTGAAAAAGCTTCCAAGTGAAAAGGTGAATCCTTTGGATACCACAACCCTAACTTAGGTTGTTGTTTCAAATAACTAAAAATTCTCTTTACTGCATTCATATGGGAGACCTTAGGTGAGACTTGATATCTTGCACATAAACAGACAGCAAACATGATATCAGGCCTAGATGCAGTTAAGTACATAAGACAACCAATCATAGATCTGTAAAGCTTGACTTCAACAGGTTGACCATCTTCATCCTTTCCCAACGAGTTGATAGACTTGATAGGTGTAGTGACTGGCTTCATGGCATCAAAATTGAACTTCTTAAGAATGTCAGAGACATACTTGTCTTGACTTATGAAAATTCCTTCCTTTGAATGTTTGACTTATATCCCCAAAAAGAAAGTCAATTCACCTATAGAACTCATTTGAAATTCATGTTGCTTCAGCTTCTCAAACTCCTTCACCATGGACTGTCTTGTAGCTCCAAAGATGATATCATCTACATAAACTTGAACTAGCATGATATCCTTCTTGTCTCTCTTGATAAACAAAGTCTTGTCAATATCTCCCCTTCTGTAACCATGTTGCAATAAGAAAATAGAGAGCCTTTCATACCAAGCTCTAAGTGGTTGATGAAGGCCATAAAGAGCCTTAACAACTTTGTAGACTTTATTTGGATGTACATGATCTTCAAAACCAGGAGGCTGTTTAACATAAACCTCCTATGTAATCTTGCCATAGAGAAAGGCACTCTTAACATCCATTTGATAAACCTGAAATCCTATATATGATGCAAAAGCAAGGAATATTCGGATAGCTTCAATCCTTGCTACAGGAGCAAACACTTCATCATAATCTACTCCTTCTTCTTGTCTGTATCCTTGTGTAACTAACCTTGCCTTGTTCTTGATGACATTCCCTCTTTCATCTCTCTTGACTCTGAAAACCCATCGTGTACCAATTACTTTCTTTCCATCTGGTGGATCACTTAGTACCCAAACTTCTTGAAGTTTGAATTGAAGAAGTTCTTCTTGTATAGCTTCAACCCAACTTTCTTTAGTTAATGCTTGAGCTATATTCATGCTTCCAGAGCAACCACTATCCACAATTAAATGATCTTTAAGCTCCTCTTTTAGGTTGCCCTGCATAAAGATAAAAGAGTTAGTTAATTTTAGGAACCCAAGCCATTACTGACTTGTGTTCCCCTTGTGGAGTTACATACTTAAATTCTTTAAGTATGTAATTTCCACTATCTTTAAGCATATGATCAATTATCTTTGGTTTTTCAAAAACTTGTGTTGGTTTTTCAATAAAAATCTATTTTTTATCCAAGTTCTCTTTATTATTTTCAACAAAAATCTCTGTTTCACTCACACTTGTTGAAAGTACTGTTTGTTCCCCATCAGTACTTTCCTTCTTAACCCATTTGGTTTTAGCTTCTGGTGTAGAGTCCCCATATCTAGCTACTTTCTTTGAGTTGTAACGCCTTCTAGATTGATAGTAATTAGATCTCCTAGGGTTCCTATTCCAAAAAGTTTTTGGTGAAAACTGAACAGTACTTTGAGAAGGTACTGTTTGTGATACTCTTGGCTTAACAGTACCTTGAAAAGTGTTTGAAGGTACTGGGGGTTTGGAAAAAGGTCTTCTCTGACGAGGGTACCTATAGTCTTGTGAGAAGTTGCTATGGTTAACCCTATGTGAGTGATTCCAGACTGGTTTATTCTCCCTAGGCTTATGGTTAGTAGATCTGATTTTTGGGAACTTGCTTAGATATTCTGAGTGAAAGTCACATTTCTTAATCAAATGATCAGGACTATAACAAACAAAACATAATTTTTGACCTGTAATTCTAAAATTGCTTCCTCTATGAGTATGACCAAACCTATCCTGTCTTTTTGGTGAATGATGAAAACTGTTTTGACCAAAATTATCCCAAAAAGGTTTAGCAGTATTTTGAAAAGGTTTTCTTAAAGGTACTGCTGAATGTCTAGCAGTACTTTGAGTAGAAGGTATTGCTTGACTCCTAACATCATCACTCTTAGGTTTCTCAGCTGTTTATTTTGGGGTTTCAGAACTAGATTGATCAGTAAGCTTTTTCCTAAACTCTAGATTGTCTATTCTAAAACGAGAAATATCTGGCCTAAGTGGTTGAAAACTACCAGTGGGATGAGGGACTGCATGATAACCTTTGTCTTTCTTAAACTCAGGAGGTGTTTGACTAATTCATTCCTCATTACTAGATGTGTCTACATAGTTAATGAGTTCATCATCACTAGTTGTGATATCCTCAAATTCAAGGTCATCCTTATCACTAGGTGGGTTTTCTTCTATGCTACTAAAGTCCATACCAAAACCTAATCCAGTTTTAATGTGAGCTCTTCTCTGTTTTTCAACATAACTAACATGAGAAAGGCCAGATTGTCCCCAAGCAGCAAAATTTTCTAGCAATTCATCTCTTTCCTTAGTTAGCTTCTGAATTTCAGAAATCTTACATCCTAGCTTCCATTCACTTAATTTTAACCGATAATCTGTTGTTCATACTTTTCTTAAGCTATTTCATTATTTTCAAGTGTTATTATTTTGGCTTCCATTGACTCTAAAGTAATTTGATAACCAGCTACCTCAGACCTAGCCTTTCTACTTTATCTCTTTCACTCACATAATCATTAAGTACTTTTTGATAAAAGTCATGACACTTAGAACATACCTCAGAGATAGGGGGTGAACTTGGTGAAGTAGCTACCATAGCAAGCAGAACAGGTTCATTTTCACTCTCCATGCTTCAATCAAAGCTTCCTAGACCATCTCTGGACTCCAAAGCAGCGAATCCAGGTTCCTCATCAAAGGCTGTGCTCCAGTTAAACTCTTCCATTGCCATCATACAGTAGGTTACTCTTCCTGTTTTCTTCATGAACTTCTTGATCCTAGAAGTGATCATAGCAACTTGCCATCTGATATCAATTTCTTCAAGAGCATCCTCTTCAATCTGTGACAAATCCTCTTCATAAGTAACAGGTAAGTGGCTTTGCTGAGCAAAGAATGAACAAACAACTTTGATGCAGGTTTTACTGACCAGGTCTTAATATTTATAGTGTCTCGTTATACCTATGGTCTACCCTAGTGCACTAACGGCCAGTGTACCCGGTCGTGTGTAGTGTAGTATTCGGTAAAGCCGAGGTCGTCCCAAGAGCTATGTGGATTGGAAATTAACTTAAGTCTACGTCACGATTTTTAGATGGTTTAGATATTAAAATAATAAATTAACTAATAAGACAAGAAAGCAGATAAAGGCAAGAGATGTGATCAATGAAAGAGAGTGGTGCTAACCTAGTTAATCCTCCTAGCTAGTTATGTCTACGTCAACTTACTTCCAATTACTTCAGGAGGGGTCAAAGTCGAGAGGACAACATTTGGTCAATTCGCCCTAACCTATCAGCAAAGATGCCACCACAAGAGAAATCAGGCGCACCGTCATAAGTCATGTTGTTCCTGGTCCCCTAAGCTGAGTCATTAAGTACCGCTACATGCTAGATTTATAATAGTAAGTGCCCGGCCGTTAGGAACTTAGACACTCACCCCCTAATTCTTAAGTTCATCCAAACGATAGGTGATCAGTTGGTCAAATCGCACAAGTAGAAAGGGTCGTCAGTTGGTCATAGCTTACCCTTCCCGTCTCAGTCCGCTCACCTAGGGTCAGTTGGTCATATCTCCTAGGCAATTGCCCTCTACCGCCATTCAAAACTACCGAACCAAGCGTGGCTACCAATAAACTATGCATGCATACACTTAGAAATAATTGTACGAAAATAAAGTAAACGTAAACAAAACAATTAAGGAATCATAACAAGGCCAGCACTAGGGTGCTTAGCCAAACATATAGTAAATCATACCAACAAAAATGAATACATCATATATTGAATTGAACATAATGTTTGATACAAATTACTTGATGTAGAGCTAATAATGATGATGATTGCGAGTGAATTCTTCCTTCAAAACTGGCTTCGGACTGCTGGAAAATGCCCTGGAGTGGTGCCCTAATCGACTCCTGGGAGAGGGGTGAAGAGAGATACTAAAAAAATCCAGATTTAGGGCTGTATTTATAGGCCTCGACATGGTTACGGCGTAATTAAATAAATTAATTACGTCGTAACTAAAGTTACGCCGTAACTATTATTAAATAGTTACGTCGTAACTATATAAGATTTAAGTAACTTTCGTACTTTTAATGGTCTACAATATATGTTGAAACTATTTTGCACTAGTTGACTCTTTTGGCCCCTCACCGTACTTCATATTTTTATAACAAGTCCTTGAAGTAAATAAACTTCATGTGAATTGTCGCTTTTAGTCCTTGATCGTACTTGTTATTTTTACTTTTCATCCTCGGAGTAAATATTATCTTCATTTAGCCACTGGAATTCAACTCCTTAGCGCCCAAGTTATAATTTACGGCGTAACTAAATATCCTAGTTACGCCGTAACCTTCACAAAAATAATTACGACGTAACCATAAGAATTGGTTACGCCGTATCCTTCAAAGCTCATATTTACGTCGTAACCTTAATAGCTAGTTACGGCGTAATCTTCACATAGAATCCAAAGGCCCTCGTAAATCAATCTTCAGAACATATACTTGGCCTTTTATCACTTCTTTTTCGCTCTAACGCCTCATTTATCCTGAAATGCAAATATGAACTAATATGAAAGAATTAAGTATCATATTAATGCAAATGAGGCCATAAACACGGGAATTTGATATATAAAAGATCAAGATAATTTGATGTTATCAAATATCATCAGAATGGATGGTGTTTGCTGGTGTGACTTGCTGAGCAAAGGTGGGGGTAGAATAGGCAACAATACTTAGAGCAGTAGTACTTTGAGTGGGAGAAGCAGTACTTTTAATGGAAGTACTGCCTCTCTTTTCAGACGATTTGGAACTTGCTTGTCCATTCATCTCATGCTCATACATTTTAAAATGGTTGTAGAGATCATCAAAGTCCATAACATCCAAACCAGGTTGTCCTCTGATCATAGTAGCAATCACATGCCATGTTGATGGCAAACACCTTAAAAACTTCAGATTTGCATCTTCAACAGATACCTCTGCCTTGTATAACTCTAGCATACTGAGAATATTTTGGAATCTGTCATATGCAGCATCAAGTCCTTCTCTTTCACCAACAGTGAAAGTTTTAAACTGTTGCTTCAACAGATTTCTGTGCATTTTCTTGGAAGCATCATTACCTCCAAACCTTGTCTTGAGAGCAGCCCATAGTTGTTTAGCATCCTTAGCATCATGAAACTTGAGTAGGTGACCATCAGGTATAGCATACAATAGGATGTTGAGAGCCTTTTCTTGATTTCTTATTGTTGCTGCTGGTAAGACTGCCTTAGGTGGTTTTGGTTGTCCAGGAATTTCAATAGGGTCTTTAACAACTTTATTACCATTGACAATTACATTCCACAATGCATGGTCTGTAATAGCAATGTACTATCTCATCTTCATGCTCCATAGGTCATACTCTCCCTTCTTGATAATAGGTATTCTGAGTGAGGTGATGGATGGTGGTGGTGCAGCTTCAGTTGACATCTTTAGGGTTTTGTTAAATTGGTTTTTAAGGTTTCTTCTTAATTAGAGTTTCCACACAAGCTCTGATACCACTTGTTGGATCGATATACTCTAACCAAACTAACTTATATAGCTTGTAAGAATTTAATAACCTCGGATAAATCCTAAGTTACTAAGAATGAAACACTGAACTAACTCTATTAAGTATGCAGAATTTACTTAACAAAGCTAAGAAGAATTAACTTTAACTTGAACGATTTTATTAATACTTAGAACCTGCTTGTTATACAGATTCTTTAACAACTCTAATACTCTAATATCGTATTCTCTAAAAGCTCTAATATTGCACGTACATCTAATGCCAATCTAGAGGTCCTTTTATAGGCTTAAGGATAACCCTAGTCGGTTTACAATTACAAACCTTGTACGACAAGTAATACTAAATTAATCTAAGAACATTCTAGAATTACAAGATAATCCTTAACGATTTTGCATATCAGTCCTTTAAGCATGCAGTACTTTGATGAATCGAACAGTACTTTGACTTCATTCTTTAGCAGTACTTTGACTTTAGTACTTTGACTCTTCAGCACTTTGATTTTTCATTACTTTGACTTTTTATATCCCAACAAAAGATTCTGAGGTAAATTCAGATTCTTCACGCGAGGGCTCGACATCTACTGTTGGTGGGTGCCATGATCAGTCTTTTGCTTGTGAACTATGGTAGGAGTTCAAGCTCTTTGTTCAAATGAAAAAGGACAATTTTCTAAGTTATTTCTCAAGGAGGAAGGACTTGTCTGGTCGTGTAACTTCCTCATAGGTCGACAATGTTATATAATGCTTCATACATTTAAACAACAATAATTTTGTCATGGTGGCCGTTGTTGTCTGCGAGTCAAAGTAAATGTAGCCAAAATGGCGAAGTTTGTTTAAGCAACTCTGGAATAAATGTTGGTCTACTTTAAATTTTACATTTATATGCAGAATCTTGAGCTATTCTAAGCGGTAAACTTAGTCGTTAGAGTGTCTTTTTGGCTAATATGGCGTTAATGTATCAAATTGAGCTTTGTTTCGATTGATTTTTTACATACCAAACTTTTCTCACATACTAAGGGACTCATCTCCACCATCCATTTAAAAAGAAATCAATGGATGAGATTAAAAGCATTTTATTATTTCACCTATTTTTTATAATTTAAATATCTTTTAAACCGTTAATCGTTAAGCGAAAATATTTACACCGTCGCGACGAGCATTTAATTATCTTTCTATAGACGGACACTTTGTTATACTTTCGAAAAAAGTAAAAAATTTCGTTTTTTTCACGTTTTTTTCATCTTTTTTCATTTTTTTTTTGTTACAGAAATTTGCATGAAAAAAATCATATATGATAAAACACTAAATTGAATATCAAATGTGGTATCATATATGATTTTACACTAATATCGCATGTGATATTACATATCATATATGATTTAACACTAATTAGTGTTTTATCATATATGATTTTTAATGCAAATTTCAGTAACGTAAAAAAAAACTAAAAACCTTGAAAAAAGTGAAAAATACGAGAAAATTTTTTTTTGTCGAAAGTATATCAAAGTGCCTATCTATAGAAAGATAATTAAATGCTCGTCGCAATGATATATTTTTTTTCGCTTAACGATTAACGGTTTGAAATATATTAATATATTTTTTTTTAATTGTTGGATTAATCTCGTCCATTAAATCAAATAAAAATAAAAGGTGTAAATTGATCCCTTGATATGTAAAAAATATTTTGTCCTCAAATGATCTTAAATCTAAAACAAATTTCACATGCTTTTAGAAGGCAAACATATTTATATAATCCTCACGTGGTCAAATGTTCCAACTGATAATACAAGAACATCAACGTGCAAATACATGAAATGAAATACTTAATTTAAAATAATTGTGCAAAAAATAATACTCCAGTTTGTCTTATTGCGTTTCTCAAATAAATACTTTTTTTTAATTACTAATAACAACAAAGACTAACCGATTTATTTTAAGTTGTGAATTGTATATTTAATATTTTACACACCATGTGATAATTAAAAAAAACTTTGCTTAAAAAACTAATTGCCTAAATATGTACATACTTTAACCTTTTAATTTTTAAATGCATCTTTTAGATTTGTCTAGTTATATTTAAAAAATGTTAAACTATTCATATTTACGTAAATATGTTGACCGCTAGTCCAGATTGATGGCTAAAATGATATGATTGTGCTTATTGTATTCTGATTTCATATTATTAACGATTCATATTAAACGTGCATAAATGATTCGGCCTGCTAAAAAATGTTAATTTTTGCAACGAAATAAGAATATCCATATTATATGCTAAATAATGCTTTGAGAGGCTTAACGTCGGCAAGTTACACCACAAGATTCGGGGCATTTATTCACGATAAAATGTAGTAGCTGTTGGATATTTTAGTGTAATTGGATTAACTTGTTTGACCAATTTTATCATGATAATACATCATTTAGGTTTGGAGGTGCGGAGTGCACACCTACTTGAGTTTATTATGATCTTAGAAGCGGCGCCCAAGGACGGGGTCCAGGTGTCCGGCAGTCAAAGGGCAGAGCCCGCAAAAATTTTATTTCCAAGTTGCTATGTAAAAATTTCTGGTTGTGTTTCAATTCAATGGATTCTGCTGAAGTTGTATTTCTAAAATGCAATGGATTCTAAGTCATTGATTCTGGCGAAGTGTTGTTCCTCAGAGATTAATTTTCGGAAATTGAGGGACAAAACTTGACAACTTGGAAACACTAAAACTGTCATTGGCAGTTATCCCGTAACATGTTATATACGGCTTGTTTGGTCATTATCAGATAACGGTTCATTATATCTCGCATACAAACATACGAAAATTCTCAACTCTGAATTGTATCCGATTGAATAATTTGGTAGAACCGCTAAATTGATTCGATCTGAAAGTGTTCACACGCCTTTCAGAGATTAAGCATATCCGTTGGTGTTCGTTATTGCTGTATATCCCCTACAGTAGCTAAAAGCCAAATAGTCGTGGCTAAATGTAGTAGTTAAAAGGTCGTCGCTAATATTTCGTAACCAAAGATCTTTAGTGTCGCCTATGTTGTCGTGAAAGGTGCAACACATTCTTCTGACATAAGGTTAAGCACGACAAAAAAAGTTTTGTCAAACTTTTGGAGGCAGTTAATTTTGTTAAACAGCGATGGTTGTGTTGTCACTAGAGGGTTTTATCGATTTTGAATTGTCTTGTAGCTTAAAATAAATAATAAAAGAAACTTTAGCGATGACAGCTGAAAATGTAACACATTTTTGTGAAAATAAAGTTGTGTGTTGAATGTCAAAGTCAAGGTTTGAAAAAGATTTAACGACGATATTATCGTCACTAGAAAGGCTTGAAATCGTTTATTTTGTCCTTTAGTGGAGCTTTAACGACACTGTTGCTCGTGGCTAAAGTTTTTCGTGACTAAAACCGCATATTTTTGCAGTGTTTGTCTACACACTACAAGAAAAAGTGCCTTTAGTAACCAATTATTTTGTGACCACTCATGCTTTGGTCTCTATTATCATAGTTTAGTCACCAATATAATTGTCGTCATTGCATTTTCGTCATTGCCACAGAATTAGTGACCGTTACAAATGTGGTCACTAAGTTGTCACAATGACAAATATTAGTGACGACAAATAATGATCACATAGTCCCTAAAACCGTAAATCTAACATTTTTCAGTGAAATAGTAAGTTACTAAAAGTGGTGGTCACTGTCGAAAAAGTTATTTTAAGTTTAAAGACAAAAAATAGTGGTCACTGGGTTTCTAAGTTAGAGACCAAGGTTGGTGGTCATTGATTTATAAAATATTGAGACGAGAATCAGTGGTCACATTAACCTTAACCCCTAAACTTTAATCCTAACCCCGAAATTTTAAAGACCAAATATCAGTGGTCACTAGGTTTTCTAATTAAAGACCAATGTTGGTGGTCACTGATTTATAAAATATTAAGACGAAAAACAGTGGTCACATAAACCCTAACCCCTAAATTTTAAAGACCAAATATTAGTGGTCACTAGGTTTTATAATTAAAGACCAAGGTTGGTGGTCACTGATTTATAAAATATTAAGACGAAAAACAGTGGTCACATAAACCCTAACCCATAAATTTTAAAGACCAAATATTAGTGGTCACTAGGTTTTTAAATTATAGACCAAGGTTGGTGGTCACTGATTTTTAAAATATTGAGACGAAAAATAGTGGTCATTAAATTATGAATTTTACAAGTTAGTAAAATCAAGATTTTTTAATTAAAATGAATGCATCAGTATTATATACCAAGATCATGTATCTTTTCCAATATGAAATATTACAAAAATTTTCAAATAAAAAAAAAGTACATTTAAACTTGTTCAATTTAAAAGCTAACTAAAATACGACAATGCATCAATATTATATACTAAAGTTATATATCTTTTCCAATATGATATAAATACACTGACAATTTAAGACATACTGATTATTCGTAAGATTTTGTTATATTATGTATTTTTTTTTATCTAAATAACTTTGATAAAATTAAATTTACACTTACATAAGTTAATAAGTAAAAATATTTACATTTAATTTAAACAAACAAGCACTTAAATTTACACTTAAAATACACAAACACAACAGCACCACTTAAATAAAAAAAACGCTACCATCTTCTCACTTAAATAAAAAAACGCATCAAACAAACAAACGATACCATCTTCTCACTAATCCCATCGTCTCTCACCATCACAACCGCACCATCGTCTCTCACTACGCCCGCCGTCGCTCACCACCACTCCCGCCGTCGTTCACCACCACAATCGCGCCACCGCCATCTTCTCATACCATCGCTATCGATTTGAGGTATTTATCATGTAATTTGTATCGATTTGAGATGATTATGGAAGTTAAGTTTAGCTGTCAAATTCAAGTTCATATTATTCAGGATTTATCATGTAATTTTTTGTTTGTGCTGAATAACTGTTCGACGAAATGCCTGACTTAGTTGTGTGTGGTTTTCGCTAAAAATGTTGTGGATTGGATGTGTCGATCAAGTGTCTGACGAAATGCATGACATAGTTTTGTGTATTTTTTAGTAATTTTTTGTTTGTGTATTATGCGTATTATGTACTTTAGATTGGTGATTTTGTTTAAGTCTTCCATTTTATTGAAGCGATCGTGAAATAACTTGAATATTATCTATATACAAGTAGTCGTGAAATAATCCGAGTTTGATGTGTATAAGTAATTGTGTGAAAATTATTTGAAATAAAGTTATGTTTTCTTTTGGTATATGCATGATACGATTGGTGATAACTCTAGTAAAAAAAGCAACTCAGAATGTGCATTTCATGGATGAAGGATTTATTGACGATGATGATGATGAGGACGACATGGACCCAACTAGTTCAGAATATTCTGAAATTGAGGAATCATCTAACATGAATGTAGTGATTCCGAATAGACAACCAGATATATATCTCAATAATTTATTTTCTTACACCAAAAAAGTCTACAAGCTACTTTATATTGCCCTGCATTTTAATTAGGATAACCTTCACTCCACTATCTTCTTTTTTTCGAATTTTAGTTTCAGTGGTTGATTCTTCTTCTGCATGTTTACTAGTTTTATTCATGTTACTTTGTTTTCTAAGTTTAAAGGGGTCCTTGGCATTGTGTTATAAGTACATTTATCTGTTTATGATTATCTATTTACCTGGTTGTTTGAGACTCAAATAGTTGGGTTTTTAGTTCAACAATTATAATGGGGTGTTTGGCTTTGCAGCTTATTTTTTTATGTTTTTTTGTTCAAAATGAAGTCTAAAAGCCTATTTTGTTCTAATATTTAATATTGAATTGATTCAGGGCAAGCTATTGGAGCCGACTGGTGTTACACATCTGTTTTCCAGTTTCTAAGTTTCTTGGATTGTTGACTACTGGCACTCAGGTTCTTTCTTTGCACCTATACATAATCATGCTGAATTAAATTTCTATCTTGGCTAGTTATCATAGATCTTTTTCACACTATTATTTGAATTTTTTCACACTACTTCAGTACATATGTTTATAATGTTTTCTGGCCAAACCAAGGGTCGATTTCAGTTGCCGTAGTTCATGTTAATTGTAAGAGATATCTGTTAGTCCCCAGAATTTAGAAATGTACGTGATGCAGGTTTCCTGACCAAGTTTTAATATTTATAATGTCTCGTTTACCTATGGTCCACCTTATGCACTCACAGGTAGTGTACCCGATCGTGTGTAGTGTAGTAATTAGTAAAACTGAGGTCGTCCCAAGAGCTATGTGAGCGGATTCTAATTAAGTCTAGGTGTCACTGGTTTTAATTGAAATGATTAATTAATTAATTAACAATAAATAAAATGCAAGCAAATAAGTATTGGTTGTGATCAATAGTGGTAAAGTGTGCTAACCTAGTTACTCATCCTATCATGTTATGTTCACATCTTACTACTTCCAATTGATTCAAGTAGGGGTTTAAGTCGCGAGGATAACATTTGGTCAGTTCGTCCTAACCTATCAGCAAAGGCTTTCACCGGAGATCAAACTACTACCCTTGAAAGTCCAGTTGTTTTTAGTCCCCTAAGCCAAGTCATTAAGCACCTTTACATGCAAGATTCGCAACAATGAGTGCCCGGGCGCTAGCATCTTAGACACTCATCCCTAACTTCTTAAGTTCATCCAAACGGTAGGTGATCATTTGGTCAGTTCGCACAAGCGAGTAAGGGTCGTCAGTTGGTCAATTCTTACCCTTCCCACTCAACCTAACTACTTAGGGTCAGTTGGTCAATTCTCCTAAGCAACTAGATACTACCGCCATTCAAAACTACCGAAGCTGGGGTAGCTACCAACGAACTATGCATGCATACACTAGAAACAATTATACGGAAGCATGAAAACGTAAACAAAACAATTAAGGAATCATAACTAGGCTAGCACCAAAGGTGCTTAGCCGATTATATTAAAAGAAACCAAAGATTCAATGTTTAACATAATGAAATACATGAATTGAAAGAAAAAGATAAATTGATTGCTAATGCTTATCGTTACGGAGTGATTTCTCCCTTGGAGATGGTTCTATATGCTCTTCAAGACCTGCTTTTGGAACCCTTTTGACGTTCTCTGCTTTTTGGTGCGGAGTGAATGATGTGAAATGCATAAATTAGGGCTTATATTTATAGGCACGATCTAGTTACGGCGTAACTTAAGTTGAGAGTTACGCCGTAACCTTAATAATTCCATAATAATGCTCTCGGTAAGCTGGTTACGGCGTAACACATGGAATGAGTTATGCCGTATCTTCAATACATGTCAGATTTGGTATGATTACGCCGTAATCATTGGAAGGATTACGGCATATCTGATGGCGGCGTGGAACATTCTTTGACCTAATTGGTTACGGCGTATTCCTTAGTTGGGAGTTACGCAGTAATTGAATGCTGAGTTGGCCTTTTGAGTCACGCGCTAGTTACGATTTAATGTGAGAGATGGAGTTACGCCGTAATTGCTTCATAGTAGGCAAACTATCATAGATTTCTAAGAAAACCTCCAAATCAGCGTCTCATTAGCTCCAATGCTCGTAATTTACCTGAAAGTGAAATATAAAGGAAAACAAGCGTAAATCCATATAAATGATATAAAATACGAGCATTATTGGGGAAAATTGACACTTAATATTCAGGACTATTTGATGTTATCAGTACATTAGTAGAGCTTTTCTTTATTTAATTACATGCTCTTCAGCTTATTCATTGTGAGGGCTACTGGTCAATCTTTGAATCTTGATTACCCAAGCCCTCTTATGGAAAAAGGTTGTTAGCATTACCTTCAACTTTCGATAAACCGTCACTGCTTTGTTACCAACAATCTAAACTATGAGAGGAGAAAACGTTATGTCTTGTAGCAATGAACTATTAAACGAAGCATTTTCATTTGTCATTCTTGCACAATAGTGTTTCTGGATCATATATTTAACGGAGATTAGTGTTGGTATGTATGAAATTAGATGTTGCGTTTCTTTTTAAGAGAGCATGTATCAAATCAGATATTTCATTTCCTTTAAACTGAAAATATTACATCCATTAAGCTTAATAAATTGTTTAACTAGGTAAACTTCTGAGATGCTAATTTCTTTTTGCGATAGTTGATAGTTGCAAGACTATTGACATTTGACAAATGTTAAGTGACTCACAAAAGAACAAATGAGGTATTTACTTATATGAGCTTTACATATTTCTTAACTGATACAATTGCCTAACTGCCTAGAATCGTCTTCTAAAACTTACATTGTAGTTGGTCATTAGTTTGTTACATGTGGCACGAGTTCAACACAAAACACTGTATGTGACCTATCTTATCGACACAAAACATCATTCTGAGAAGAACCATAAAATGGTTAATGAGGAGGTCAAGGCGGTATTGGTATGCTCTGCTACTATGTACTTCTTTTAAAATTTGAAAAGGGAAATTAAATTTTATAAACTAATGTAATAATTAAAGTGACCTAAGTAATTTTGGTAAAACAACGAGTTAGATAGAGGACTGAACTTGATGTGAGCTATAGACCAGTCTCTTTTAGTTTAGGATTAGGTACAATACGGTCCTGTTCTTGGTAAGTATTATCTAATCTCCTGTTTTTGGTACAATACGGTCCTGTTCTTGATTTGTTCTTCAATAGCATATTGTTATGTGGTGATAATATCTTCATTAAGATTCGATCTTCAATAGAATGGACAACGATGAGAAATATGTTTTTTTTTTTCACTAATAAATTGATATTATATACAAAAAAAGTTACAAAGTGAAGAAGATGCTGGTTCGGGTACACCAGTGGAAATATGTTTGAAAGTGCTGAAACATGTTTCGGGACATCTTAGAGGACGTTCAGCTCCAAAGAGAGAGATTCTGGCGGTGGAAAATTTAAGGACAACTGTGGAATTTGAAAAGAAGACATCCGCGACTTTAGAGGAAGAGGTGCGAGTACTTAAAGAGGCGCAAGTCAAACATCAAATTGAGCAAGCTAGTTTTAAAGTGGAGCAAGACGAAATGAAAAAGAATATGGGATTGATGATGCAAGAGATAAAGCATTTTAGTCTTTTTGACCCCTCTCTGTCCAAAAAGGTCTCACCCTTGTCCTCAAAATATGACATGTAGAAAAGTCCACCAAGTAGAAATCTACTAGATCCTAAAAATCAAAATTTTTATAGTCTAGATACACTAAGCAGGTCTTGTTTCACGTTCTCAGCCACATTTAACTCCCAGAAACACAAGAATTTATGATCAAAACTGACCGCTAGAAAACATTATTTTCTGTAAAGAGGCCTTCGGAAAGATTCCTACTTTCTGAGTTCAGTAAGATTAGTTGTAGTTTTGCTTATATGATGCTTGTTAATATTAGCATACTCAACCTCAACTAATTTTTCAGATGCTCTATATCTCATGCTTTAGATAATCTGAGCATGCCACTTGTTTCAGAACCTTTTGATATCTCTAAATTTAAAATCAGGAATAAGCCATGTGTATAGCTTTCTTAGCCAAAATTATTCTTGCTTTTGTTATAAGTGATAATGGAAACCAGTAAAAAACTACTCTTAATGTTTTTTCAAAATCAATTTACATGCATGCAAATACACACACTCAAGAGATACATCTTTTATCTAGACTAGTTATATAGTAACTCGCAACCATAATATAGTAGAGTATGATCAAATTCGAATGTGAATAATCTCATATAATGCACATGTTACTTTTTTTGACTTTTATGCAACCATGCAACTAGTTCAAATCATTATTATTTTGTCTGACTCAAAGTTTATCGCATTTGTAGGGTGACTAAAAGTTTGGTTGGATGCAAGGACTGTTTGGTACTAAGTTGGATACAAGGGTCGTTTGGTACCGATTATTTTTCAATTGTCATTATTGAGGGTGGATATGATTCAAGACACAATGTTAAACACTTGAACGTTACATTTTTCTCTTTTGTTGTTATCTTTGTTTCCTTTGATTAGCGAGATACAAAAAATTATATGTTAAAAGAATCTTTATGTTATCAATCATAAGTAATATTTGATATCTTTGTTGTTAAAATCCTTAGGTTTCAATTTTAATGCAGGTATATATTTTGTGAAATTGCTAAATTGTTTTGTAAATATGTGTGAATTAGTGACCACCTTTTTGCTTTTAAGAGTGACCACCATTTGGTCTCTAAATTATATACGAAGTGACCACACACAAGGTAACTGATGGGTGTTAACAGTGAGCTAACGGATCCGTTATCTTTAATAAATCAGTGACCACTTTCATGACCATCATTATCGGTCACTATCTTTCAATTCAGTGACCACCTACACCTCTCACCTTCACCTCTCAGTGACCAAAATTAGTGACTGAATATATCGTCACAAATATAGTGACCACCGTATTATGATCATTGGTTAGATACGAATTTTTATTTTTGTTCTCTAATAAAAATAGTGACGGAGCTATAGTGACGAAAAGTGACCACCCAGGATTCGGTCACTAAACAGTGTTAGTGACGAATTTTATACTGATAGTGACCATATTCGTTTTATCACTAAATCCATTTTTTCTTGTAGTGACAGTTTCGAGTAAATACTGCAAAGAAAGTGTAAATACCTTTTGATAATGACAACAAGTCTAATAGGGCACATTTATTCGACGTATTACGTAAGTTAGCCTAAGCTCGAGTGTGGACTTAGGGACCATTATGGTTTGCTATGTTTGCATTCTATGATGACTTATTAATGATAAATAATAGTTATGAGGTTTCAATTATTAAGATTGTATCAGTGACCACTTTGGCCACCTTGAGCCTTCGACTCTAAACTAACCCGTCTAACTCTTGCCGTTGTTCGTCCATTCTCTCAAGAAAAGAATAAAAACGTAGGTCATTATTTCGACCATAATGGCCAGCCAAACCGTTAAGAGTTTCTGGCGTTATTGGTTTCGTGTTAGAATTATGAAGAAAAGCATAATGGAATTACTTTCGTATACTCTAGGAAGCATCGCCAAGTGTTCCACAGGTCTTGATCTTTCAATTCCAGGATCGACAACAATCAAACAATCATCATGTAATTATCAGCCATAAATCAATAAAACGAAGAAACAAAGAAGTTGGTGTTTGAACCCATAAAATCTGATATATTATAAAACGAATGGGTTGCTTTGAATTACAGAATTCCTATGCTATATATAGTATATGAAACGGTACCATATGGAGAGAGGTATACCGGTTCACATATTGTAAACGTTGTGTTTTCTTCTAATCGTTACAACCCTAGATAAAATAACCGTTCTTTTTTCGTAATGGGTTTGTTTGGCAATGTTGGCCCAAAAGAGCAAGCCTTTAAAACAAACGTATGTTTACATACTGTTTGGCATAAAGACATTAATCAGTCCAACACCAAGCGCCGACAAGCCACCTAAATTTAGCAGTTGTATTCTATAAATACTTATAAATGATAAATAATAGTTACAGGTTTAAACTATCTAACAACATTATATCTTTCTTTGAATTGTAGCCTTTCTTGAAATCTTTGATATATATTTGGTTCCGCATCGCCAATGCTTCAAATGCTTTTCTCGGCGTGGAGTGACTAAATAACAAAGCCCAAAGATGTGTTTTGAAGTAGTCTTTGTTTTGACTTGAATATTTTAACGTCCAATAAAAAGAGAGAGTTTTAATTAAACGTGTAATATGTATATAATAATAGCCTCATGGGGTAAACGTTCCATTACAATGCATGAAAGCTCTTATATAAACCCCATTGGCTAACCATCAATTCACAATACAAATCTAGCAAAGAAGAATGTCTTCATATTTTACACTCCTCACATTTTGCATTTTAATTTCTGTCCTTTCTACACTGTCCACAGCCTCTCTACCCCGACCCTTCAAGAAAGTCTATGTCTTCGGTGACTCGTATAGCGACACCGGGAACAACAACAACTCTCACGGACCAATCATTTGGCGACACATCTCTGACCTTCCTTACGGTCGTACATTTTTCCACCATGCCACAAACAGATACTCTGATGGCCGTCTTGTCATTGACTTCGTAGCAGAGTATCTCAACTTACCTTACATCCCACCATATGCTAACAAATCCGCCGATACCACTCATGGTGTCAACTTCGCGGTTGGTGGCACCACCGCAATTCCTTACTCTTTTTTTCAGAAAATTAACGCGACATGGAATACCGTCCCGGAAACACTATTTCCTACACAACTCGAGTGGTTCAAAGATCATATCAAGGGTTCGGGATGTAAAGACGCCGCCTCAACCCCTAAACAATGCAAGGCCGTGTTCGATGGTGCGCTAGTTTGGATCGGAGAAATTGCTGCAAATGATTATAGTTACATATATGGTACTAAAACTACTAGCAAGACTATTCAAGAGCTAGCTATATGGTACGAAATCAAATTTATTAAAGAAATACTTAAAATGGGCGCTAAATATGTTGTAGTACAAGGTTTACCCACGACCGGATGTTTCCCGGTAGCGTTTATTTTAGAGGGCCCTCCGAAAGAACGGGACGACATTGGTTGTGTGGCAGCCAAGAATAAAGAAAGTTATGACCATAACATTGTGCTACAAGCGAAACTACATAGTCTACGAAAGAAGTTTCCATCCACGGTTATTGTGTACGGTGATGACTGGCATGCATACCAGAGGGTTTATAAGAACTCTACGAAATATGGTTTTACGGAGCGGCTCAAAGCATGTTGTGGGAGTGGTGGTGGTCGTCACAACTTCAATTTGAATGCCACGTGCGGTTCTCCAGGGGCTACATCGTGCAAGCATCCGTCCCGGCATATGAGCTGGGACGGATTACATGTGACTGAGGCGTTGAGTAGGGTAGTCACAAAGTCATTTCTCGAAGGCCCGTTTGCACAACCCCCGTTCTCATATCTTTTGAAGAAAGCGGCTGAATAAACAATATGATCTTTTGATTATATTCATCATAGTTAGCTACTCAGCCAGCATTAATAAATTATCTTATCAAGCTAGCTATTGTGGGAATTAATGTATTAAAACGTTGTCCTTGCATCTATTTCGTAATGATTTGATTCTAAAGCTCTTGTGTCATTCGAAACGCTAAGGATTTAGTAGAATTATATTACTTTTAATATATATATATATAAATATATGAATAAAAAAAATGTCGAGTCGTTAAATATATATTGAGTATCACGTGCGGACGAGCATATTAGATCTGGACCGCCTATTCCAGATCTCATCTCCAATTTTGTAAAAACTCAAGATCTAACGCTAATATCATGGTGCCAATTGAGCATTAAAACGATTTTTTTTTTTTATTGTTTTCCTTTCCAGCAATTCTTACTATTGTTGCCTTCTTTCATTTTTTTTTTCAGATTTTTCCAAGCATTTTTTTATGAGACCTATCGTGATATTAACGATATTATGAAACGGTGATATTATAAACCAACTGTGATATTAAGCTTTTTTACATGTAAAAATAAGTTATGATATTAAAAAAAAACTATGATAGTTACAGTGATGTTGATCCCAGTTGAACTAGATCGAATTCCTTAGCTTGTAAAAGAATTAGTTGTATTAGATAAATCTAACAAAACTATAGTAGAAACAATGTTTGAATGTAATAAAGATTATGTGGAATATAATATTTAATTGTAAGAAGAATTGTTAATGGAACAGTAAACCAATGAACATATAATTCAACAAACAAACAAGCTCCAACATTGTTAATAATAATACGAATACTCTCAAAGTATTAGGGTTACAAAACATTAAAGCTAAGAATTATATGACTTTTTTATATATAATTCTATTCCCTAAGCCTCCTTTTATACACCAATGAGTTCATATAAATGACATAAAATAAGAGCATAACCGGGAGAAATTAACGATAAAAAGTCAGAAATATTTTATGTTATCATACTTGCTTCATAATGTTTGACAGGGAAGTGTCCAGACTTATAAACAAGAGTGCTAAGGAGTTACTAGAAATACAACAACATGTACACAAGTAATTTACAATGCTACAATATTACTGAATGTCTAATTTGTAACACTAACAATCTATTATGTTTACGCAGAACGGTTATATCGACTATTTCCTAGAAGTTTTTGAAACGTTTGTGGATAGGATGTTTGCATTTAAAGTTGAAATTTCTCATTATATATCAAAAAGGAATGGCACGTGTACCATGTTTGTAAAATGACGCATGATCATAAAGTTGTACCTGAGCTTCATAAAAGTAATTTACAGTTTGAGGTATACTTATGAAACGAATATTGTGAGGTTGAGATATATTGAACTACAATTGTGTCTTATTCTAAACTTTACAATATTATACATGTTCCTAGGATGCTTTGTCTATTACCGATGAGAAAAATGTATTTTATGTTCAAAATTTGTTTCTATTCAGGTTCAGGACGAAACCGAAGATGTTGGTTCAGTCGAGGAGGATCAAGATGAAAATCCGGTATCAAATGACGAAGAAGACGTTGAACCTTCATCATTAACTAGTAGTAAGCGTAAGACTAAAGCACCACCAAATCGAGGGGTGAAAAAAACTGCAAAAACTACTGAAAAAGATGATAATTAATTCTTGGATTTCAAACAATTATACTATGGATTGGATTTGTAATTTGTGTTTTGGTTTGCGTATTAAAATTACATTTACATAAAATTTTGTTTTTAATATTATGTATACGTTTATTTTCTTTATTTTCTTTTGGGTTGCATATCATAATTAATATCTTTCTTAGACTATGTTTTGTTTCTAATATGCTTTTGAATTACAAAAGTGATCTCTCATTCGCATCCAGTTGTATATTTCGAAATATAATTTTATAATGTATACCTCAAATTAGATTTATATATCTTATAAGTTGATAATTATAACGATTACTTTTTATTGTGTTTTGGGTTGTAAAGTTCTATATTTTTTATTTATTTATCTTTTGATTATTTTGAGGAGAATTGTCTTTTTCTTTTATTGTATTTTGTTTGAATATCAGAATTAAATGTGTTTTTATATTATGATTTATTATATTGTCCTAATTTATTTACACATTATTTTATTTTGAATACTCATTTTACTTGCATAACACCAATTCTATATGTTTATTAAATCAAAACTAATCTAACAAAAATTAAACCTAAAGCCTCGTGCGTGGATGAGGGTCTAAAGGTAGTAAAGACTAACATATTATGTTTTACTCAAAAAAATTATGGATGGATGTATTTACAAAGAAATCAAGATGGTTTCGCTCAGTTAGGTTGTACTTGTCCAAACGAACCGGCATCTAAGTTTAGCTAGTTAATAATTAAGAAACTTTATAGGAAATGATAACTTATAAATTTGGAGATCGAGATGACTAAACAAGAAATGATATTGGGGGAGTACCAAAGCTCTGGGGCTTAGTTGGTATCTATTTTTGAAAAATTTATAGGTTATCTGAAAAGATTTTGTGGATAAAAGATAAGGATTCAAATATAAAGCATCGGAAGCTAGCTATAGTCGTTGTTGGCGTCCTGGAACTAAAACAAAACTAACATGTTTGTGCAATAATTCAACAAATATATCAAGAACAATTATTTGTCTCACTCGATTAACTTGCAATATAATGGACAAAGTATGCATTTGGAATATCAACATTTTCATATATTAATAATAAAAACAAATATGAGTTTGTCTTATTGCATTTCCGAAATAAAAACGTTTTTATTATTAATAACAACAATGACAACCGATTTACTTTAAGTTATGAACTATTAATATTTTATTTATACACAATGTGATCAATTAAAACAAAAATCAAATTTAAGAATTCGTTTATTTGGACTGTTTTCGAATTATATTTGTTTAATAATGTAAACCCGTAACCAATGAGCCTTTGATCTAGCGGTATGGAGATTTTACCCTCCTAGGTAAGGTCTCAAGTTCGAGTATTGTCTAGGGCGATAGGGTTTTCTTCCGCGTGCGTAAAAGAAAGGGTGCCATTGCCTCGAGGACCCAAACCTTTGTGGGCCCTATTACGCGCCGGCTAGGGGCCATGTAGTAGTGATAAGGATTTAAAAAGTACGCTTTTAGGAGGTCATTTAAGCCCTATTTCGACACATTTTTATCCGTTACTGCTTAATTTCGTTCCTTTTTACTTTTTAGGTCTTTTAGAAGCAAAATGCTGGAATGAAACACATTTAGACGAAAAGGAGCAAATACATGAAGAAAATGGCAAAGTCAAGATCGAAGCGACTCAAGACTGATCAACAGTACCTGACGGCGTTCCAACCAAAGGGCGACGCCGTCACTCTATGAAGATTTGATCAAAATATGCACGCGACGGCTCAGCTAAATTTCTGGTCATATAACCTGACGGCGTCACGCTTTACATATGGAGGGCGTCACTCACGGTTTCACTCACTACGGCAGGATCTAGAATCAAGACGACGTCCCCACTAAAGACCTTTAATTATCATACGATAACTAGGGAGTAATAGTTTGTAGGTGAATAGATCTTTAATTATCATACGAGCACACCTCAATTAGACATAACTACCCGTAGTAATTAGTTAATTAGATAATTAAATAAAGTAGAGTAATCGGTAGAAGTACCACCCCCAACCAATTGCCCCGAGATATTTACCTTAACTTTCTAAAAAACCATAAAAAAGATAAAAAAGAATCATCCTCAACCCCACCTTCTCACCTTTTAGTCATATATTTCTTACTATCATTCCTATTCCTCTAGAGAAAGATATCAATCCCCGAGGCTTACCTATACTACACTACAACGATTAGGTTTATTGCCTACGAGGTTGAAAAACTTGCTAAAAAAAAAAGAAGTTTCTTTTGACCCTGAACGCGCCTTCCGCGCGCATCAAGTAGTAATGTTTTATATTATGGAGCATAATGTTTTATTCACTATAAAGACATGTTTGGTAATGGTCTATTAAAGTGTGATTAATAATAAAAGGAAAATAATAAATGGACCTAACTAAAGAGGCCTAAATGGAGACATAATGCATAAATGAATTGTATTGTTATTATACAATTCATTTATGCATTATTTTTTCTTTTATACCTTTTTAGTTAGGCTCATGTATCAAAGCTCTTAATAAAATGTTTTATGATGTGAGTTATTAGGAGAGTATAATGCAATTTATAAAGCATGGAAGCTAGGAATAGTCTTTGGCGGCGTTCTCGAACAAAAATAAACTCATGTTTGTGCAGTAATTAAACAAATTTATAAAATAAACTAACTTGGAATATTTCTTCATTCATGGACAAAGTAAGCATTTGGAATCACTGAACGTCCGTACTAATACACCAAAGACGAGTTTGTCTTATTGCATTTCCCAAATTTAATTTAATTAATGAACTATTTAATATTTTATTGTTACACCATGTGATCAATTAAAGAATAAAAAAATGAGAATTTGTTTCTTTGGACTATTTTCCAATTATATCTGTTTAATATCGTAAATCGTAAGATAGTACAACCATTCGAGCCTTGATTTTTTTTCCCTCTAAAAGTAAATTAAAAATTATAACACTAACATAAACATGAGAATGCTACATTAACAAAAAATTTAAAAACTATTTTTTCATATAAGATCGAATCTAAATATTTGAAACTTAAATTAAAATCGGTATAACTATTCAACCTCCATTATAGTTTTCTACAAAACCTAAAATAATTTTTTAAAATTCGAAAATTATAAAAAATTTAGGGTTCGAATTTTTTTATTTTTTTATTTTAGTTAAACATTGGGCAATCGGCCCTAACCCTAAAATTAGGGTTTTGAAAAAATTAACCAAACCCTAGAATTAATCATCTCAAATACAATACAATTATCCGTTTTTACGTGTTTAGTAATTAATTACACATTATCCACGGATCGTGATGCCACTGTTTGAATTTTAATATCATGACAATCATAATTAAACACAATAAAGATCAAGTACACATGCGGAAGCGTATAGAAACATATAATGAATAATTAATTAACTAAAATATAAACGTATGTATACCTTTGATTCTAGCTAAACAAGAAACAATTCAAAGCTAGCAATTGAAATGAACCCTAATTAGGGTTTATAAGGATTATAAGAATTGTCCTTACCGTTTTTGCAATTCAATCTAAGATACTTACAATAGTGTGTAAGTACCACGTTCTTTTACACATGTACTATCACGAGTTAAAGTAAATACTAGTTTAGGAACATAAAACTATTTGTTTAATGAAAACAAAAGTGATCGACCCTTATAGGGTTTATAACCGATCGCTTATGAACTAAAGAACAAGAGAACAAAGTTTATGTTTAGGTTATGTGTACAAGAGATGAATACCAATGAACTTAGCCTTTGCTTATATAGTGTGTTGGACTTGGATTGGGTTTACCAACCCCTTGGCCGATCGGTTCTTTAATCCCAAAGGGATTCTAGAACTTTCTTGTTCTCTAATTTCATCTATAGTCATTTCCATTAACATTTAACGACCGTTAGTCCATTATGTTTAATTACTTAACGTTCGTTAGTCGTTTCGTGTAATTAATAACTAAATACAACATTTTGTATTTAACTATTAAAACTTTAATTCTCATACCTAAAGTGTTAGCCGTATTAGTATTGGAAGTTTGGTATACATAATGTGAAACGAGGCAACGATTGTACAACCGCTTTTTACCCGGGGCTAGGACTAATATTCGATGGGCAGGGCAGTCTAGGACTAGATGAGTACCTGGTAGATATAGAAGATGATTACAGGGTGATATTTGAGCGACAATTGCTATGCATTAATTCTTTTTTACACCGTCACCATAAACACTAAAAATGTTAGTCTCAGCATTGTGATTTATGGATCATAACCTTCCCATTATAATGGGATTATAATTGCAATAACACTCACTTGGTTATTCATGTTTACAGTTTTCGACTACAAAATTATAAATGCGATTAGTACAACACAAATCAGATTATAGTTCGGTGGAAATGATGAACATATATAAAGGATTGTAACTTATTATAATGATATTGATTTGTGTCAGTTAATTAGACATGATTGTAAACAAAGCAAATTTGGTTATAATCTTCCCATTTGTTTATTTATTTTCCACACTTGTTTATTAATGTCCTCTTACATTAGAAGTACACTGCAAAAAAAAAGTAGTAACAATGATTAGTAAGTTACGTAGCAAAAAAGATTGTTTCCTAGCTGAACTGATAGGTCAAGGTACAACCTCCAGAAAAAACATATTCAAACGAGATAGTTCAAGGTACTTTATCATATCTCACAATAACATTGTTACATGTGTGGCAAAAGCAAAAGCATAAACACACATTTATCACAGCAAACACCACAACCAGACACCGCATTTACGATAGCAAACACCACAACCAAACACCCTATTTGTGACATCAAACACAAGGTTCCAAAATCCCTATTTTTGACAGCAAACAACATGTTCAAACACCTTATTTGTGAGAGCAAAAAAGTTTGACCAAACGCCGCATTAATGGCAGCAAATAGCAAAACCAAAACACCCATTTATCACAGCTAAGCACAACCAAAATACCCATTTGCAACTGAATATATTGTCATTATATTAGAAATAAAGATTTGTTTTAGTGCCATACAATTGCATATCCCATACAGAGCTCAAAAAACGCTTTATTTCAACAAATTTCATTATAAAATCATGACTTACTTACCTAACAATAAAAAAAACACATAAACAAACACAACTTATTATAGAATCAAAATTAACAACATTAATGAGATATGTTAAAAAGGTTAATCGATCAACAACATCAATTGCAGAAATTTGGTACCTCCTAAATTGATTAGTCTGTTGTTGTCTTGGTTGCGTGAAGAAGGTAGCTTGTGATGGCAGTGGTGTGTGACGGTGGTGGTGGTGGTGATAAGCTGCATATAAGGTTATAGGGTCCGGGGTTGTGAATGTGAAAGGGGGAAAAGTTAGGGTTTTGTGAAGGTAATGAAAAGTGGGGAAGGAAATAAAGAGCCCAAAAGTTTTGAAGTATTTCATTTAATTTTGAACAACCACCTATATTAGATTACAATACAATATTTGATAAAACCCGTTTTTGTAAAAGAAAATGGGGTCTAATGGTTTTTAAGATAAAGCCCGGTTTTGTAAGATAAAACATGGCTCTTTACAAGGAATAGAGTTTTGAGGAAGAAAACATAGCTTTAAAGTTTTTCAACATAGAGCCCCGATTTTGTAAGAGAAAACATGGCTTTATATCCTATTTTATAACACGGAATTTCTTTAGAGCCCGTTTTTCACTATAACCGGGTTCTATGAAGAGGGCTCTATTTAAAAATTTGTAGTAGTAATGTTTTATATTATGGAGCATAATGTTTTATTTACTATAAAGACATGTTAGGTAATGGTCTATTAAAGTGTGTTTAATAAAATGTTTTATGTGTGAGTTATTAGGGGAGTATAATGCAATTTATAAAGCATGGAAGCTAGGAATAGTCTTTGGCGGCGTTCTCGAACAAAAATAAACTCATGTTTGTGCAGTAATTAAACAAATTTATAAAATAAACTAACTTGGAATATTTCTTCATTCATGAAAATCCTCACGGAATTTCATATATTTCTAATACACCAAAGATGAGTTTGTCTTGTTGCATTTCCCAAATTTAATTTGATTAATGAACTATTTAATATTTTATTTTTACACCATGTGATCAATTAAAGAATAAAAAAATGAGAATTTGTTTATTTAGACTGTTTACGAATTATATCTGTTTAATAACGTAAATCGTAAGATAGTACTATCATTCGAGCCTCGATTTTTTTTCTCTAAAAGTAAATTAAAAATTATAACACTAACATAAATATGAGAATGCTACATTAACAAAAAATTTAAAAACTATTTTTTCACTAAAGGTTATAGCTTTGATGAGTTAAAAAAGATTTAAATTCACAAAAATACAAAACTCCGCTCATCATAGTAGAATCAAATGAAACATTAAACAAAATCAACCAATTCAAAACTAAGTTATTTCAACAAGTTTGATTCGTGTTCACTTCACAAAATTGTTAATGATCACACCCAAGTTTCTTTGTGAAATCAAGTTACTTATGATATGGTAATTGCATTAGACAATCATTCATTGACAAATAATTATAACTTGTTGAATGATAAGCAAAAGATAATCAATAACTAAAACTCAAGTACAATTCTTTCTTAAACTTAGCATAAAATTGATCAAAATCAATATTAAAGAAATCCTCACAACACATACATTATCCAAAAGCTTCAAGGGACGCTTACAAGCCTCAAAATCAATATCAATATGTCGCTAATTTAGTGACGCACCAGAACATTTGTTAACTAATTCGCGCGCGCGCTAGATACGGCAACATCAAAGACATGATGATAAGTTTTGTATTTGTATTTTTAGTTGCGAAATCAGACACGCAAATACGGTGTTTGGTGAAATCCGTACATGTTATAGTTCCACTTACTAATCGCTAACAAGAGGAATGATAGATTTGATGCTTGTACAACTGGTGTTAATGATGCTTTCGATTGGGACAGTACAATTTATGTTTTTATCGCTCAAACATCTCAGTATAGTAATAGTCTTTTATGTTTGATGGATATGAATTGCTAGTTGTGAATTGTCAAGTGTTATTGAGTTAAATAAAAGTTTCTTTGATAGGTGTTTGAGTATGTGATATTTTTAGAAGTAAACCTGGTTTGTACAATACTGACATCTGTGTTTTGGATCTAATAACATGACAACTGGTCATTCATACTCACTGACAACTTAATTCACCAACAATCTCAGCTAAATTCACCGCTCTCTATCTCGATATTAGATAATGTTTCATATGCTAAATAAAGACTAACATATTTTGTTTCACTCCTAATATTTTATTAGTTTAAAACACATGGTCAATTAAAGATTATGGATCATAATGTTTTATTCACTCTAAATATAGAAAATTGATTTGCACACTTTCACAAATTGATTGACATATTCAAATTATGAGTATGTTGACATTTATATTTTTACAGAGTAAAAATAAGTAAAAATGACATGAGGGTATAAATGTCAAGACACTTATAATTTAAGTGTGTCAATCAATTGTAAGAGTGTGCAAATCACTTCCCCTAAAGATATGTTAGGTTATGGACACGAACTAACCAATTAGATTGGCCGTACTAGTAAGTAAATCGGATTTTATGTTTGCTACTTTTTGAAAATTATTGTTAGCATTACTTATAGCAATGGAAGTAATAGAAGTGATATGGTCATTTTATGTTTGAGTAGTTTAGGAACTATGTAACATTAATTGGTAATATGTAAGAGTTGAGTATTGACCAGGTATTACGCTAATTGGTTACTAGTCTTAGTCCACGAGAACCAAGCCTAAAAATAAGCCCATAAGGTGTCGTTTGGATGGTGTTTGTATGCCCATAACTCTCACTTGGTGTGCGCGCTTGGATGTGTTTACTCTGTGAAATAGAAACTCTCTTATCCTTTATCTCTTCCTCTCATTTCCTCTCTATCTCACGACACCACCACCACCACCACCACCATCAAGTTACCACCTCTTTTGTGTTTAAGTTGATAATATGAGATCCTACAATTGGTAATTAGAACCATAGGATAGTTATTGGTTAGAATTAATAGGTTAGTATTTTGGGGAATTATTCGATAAATAGTACAGTATCGGGTTTATTTCAAAAAACTTTCTTGGGTTGAATCTTTGATTTAGCGAGTAGTTATTAAAGGTTTAATTTTTAGAGTAGTTTAAGTGTTAACCTTGTATCTCGATATTAGACAACGTTTCATATGCTAAAATAAAGGACTAACATATTTTGTTTTACTCCAAATATTTTATTAGTTTAAAGCACGTTGTCTATTAAATATTATGAAGCACAATGTTTTATGCACTATGAAGACATGTTAGGTAATGGGTTTTACCAACGAGATTCTAGAACTTTCTTGTTCTCTATTTTCATCTATAGTCATTTTCTTTAACATTTAACGACCGTTAGTCCAATATGTTTAATTACTTAACGTTTGTTAGTCGTTTTGTGTAATTAATAACTAAATACAACATTTTATATTTAACTATTAAAACTTTAATTTTCATATGTAAAGTGTTCAATCTCGTGGTCACGACTGCTAATTTATGTCCATTAAATTATTTTGTGGTTATTTTTTATGTTTAGTAATGCATTAACGTGTTGTACATAAAGTTGGTAGCAATTATTAATGTGTAGATGAACACTTTAAGCACACTAATTTTAGAAAATTACATATGAATGGAATTGTTTGAAACTTTGATAATCTTTATGATTAATATAAAGTTTGAGGTATCAAATTGAAACACTCATGAAACTTTAGGGGGTGTTTGTTTTTTAAAAATAAGTCTTACTAGCCCTCTTACTCTTGCCAGTAAGAGGTGGGCAGACGTTTTGCTTGTTTGATTTTTTCTTTTGAGTAAGACCCAGTTAGACATATGACATCTTACTCAGTAAGAGGTGGGGGACTTGTCTTACTGCCTCTTACTCGTTTTGTAAACTTTATATAATATATTTGATTGTTTATTAACTATGTTATATTTATGATAAAAAGTCTTGTTTCATATTTACATAAGTTATTTATTATCGCATTCCGTTGGTTTAATAAACAAATTGCAAAACCGAGCAATTAAAATCATTTGGACATTTATACAAAAACAAACAACATTATTTCTAGCCCCCTCTTACCAATAAGATGTGATAGTCAGATTCAGACTCAAAACATCTTAATGAAACAAACACACCCTTAGTTGCTAATGAGTAAAACTCAACATTTTTCACTCACAAGTCATGTCATTGATTGCAGAAACTGAGATAATCACCATGGTTTTGCATGCGACTAGAAAACCAATAGATATCTACGTAACGTAATTTAAATATAGAAAAATTATCGACGAAGATAACTATTGGTTTTTAAAACCTTTTAGAATGTACATTTTATATTTGGAAACATGATTCTAACGGGACGAATTTATTTTTTATACTTTTTCGACACCGAAGTTTTAAAAATCATAACTAGTTCCTCTTATTTTTTTATTTTTATTTTTTATTATTTTTTTTAATGCAATTTCGATACATCTTTGTTTAGGGAATTTTAAAGACTTGATTTTCCAGTCTTCAATTCTCAGTTGGTTAATGAGAAGGCTCAATTGCAAAATCGAGCCCTTTCATTGATTAAGAATCCCTCAATTTGACCTAAAATGAGTTTTCTTATATAATTATTAAATAAAGGATTATCATGTTTAGTTACGAAAATCACATAATTTTTAGTTTAATACAATAGTTTAATACCAATTAGTTTAAGAAAAGTACACAAATAAGCCAAAATCATTTTTGAAGTCCCCTTTGTGGTCACTTTTTAACTCAATGTCCAAAATGGTCATGGGCAACCACTCGACTCCGCAGCTCCACACAAAATTCGCCATTGCGCAACCACTCGACTCCGCAGCTCCAACCAAAATTCACCACGTGTCCAAATGAAAGTACTAAAAGTACAAAAAATGTACTTTCATTTGGACACGCGTGGAGCGGCTAATTGAGTAAATTAACTTGCATGACCATTTTTGACATTGGGTTAAAACTTGACCACAAAAGAGACTTCAGAAAAAATTTTGGCTTATTTTTGTACTTTTCTCTTAGTTTAATACATTGGCTTTAGTTTAACAATATAACTCTAGTGGTTATTATATTTTAATAAAATTTATCATGTTTTTCTTACGAAAATCATTTGATGTTTCATTTAATAATATAGATTAATAACAATTTGACAAACTTGTTCACATTGATTAAAGCAACGATTTTTAACGTTTTACACTCAAACTTTTTGCATGAACCTTCACTAATCAACGTAAACTATCACAAAAACGTCAGCTTTCATGAAAAGATGATGGTTTGAAACAAGAAGTACACGGCTGGACATAAAACACACGAACTCGGTAGTTTTCAAAACTTTTTGAAACGATTTTTTGAAAACACACATATAAAGATTAAGAAGTGAGTTTTACAATATTAGCTTATAAGCCAAGCTCGTATAACCTTAAATAGTCTATTACACATTACAACATTGTTACAAGGTTCGTTTATATATGAATTACTTCCTTCACCCGATCGAGGCTAGGACTAATATTCAATGGGCTGGGTAGTCTAGGAGTGGATCGGTTACTTTGGAGATATATTTAGAAGATCATTACATGCAGAATTTAATTATGTGATACACTTGCTATACAAACATACTATACGGTAGTTGGATGTTCTGAATTAAATACTTTTTATTTAGTTAAATTTCATATAAACCTACTGTAACAAACAAATTAGCTCATTTAAGCATCTGATCGATGAGTTTCACCCGCCTATAAAAGCGAATGCCTATGCACAAAGCAAAGCACACCAAAACCACAACCTTTGCAATGGATTTAAGTTATCTATTCTTGATTATGTTAACACCTATCTTGTTGTCATATGTTACTAGTAAATATTTCTCTTCGGAGAAAAACCTCCCACCAGGGCCAGGAGGATTGCCAATCATCGGCAATCTTCACCAAATTGGCAAGATGCCACATGTCTCCACCGCCATGTTGGCTAAAATATATGGCCCCATCATATCTCTTCGCATAGTATCTCAAACTGTTGTGGTGGTCTCGACTGCTGAGGCAGCCATGGAAGTTCTCAAGACTCAAGATCGGAATCTTTCTGGTCGCATCACACCGGATGTACTGCAACACCCCATTAAGGACTACTACCTTATCTGGGCACACGATTGCAACAATTACTGGAACTCAATGAGATCCTTTTGCCGAACTAATATGTTGTCGGCTAAAGCAATAGCAGCCCAGTCTAAAATAAGAAGTGAAACGGTGGCCCAAATGATGGATTTTTTGGAGAAGAAGCAAGGAAAAGTTGTAAGAATGGAGGAAGTTGTTTTCACTACAATATTTAACACTATGTGCAATATTTTGTTTAGCAGAGATTTGGTTAATTTGAATGATGAAGAAGATGGAACTGCTAATCGGTTTAAAATAGCACTCGAAAAGTCATTGGAGTATGCTATGACTACAAATGTAAGTGATATTTTCCCTGTATTAAGGGGATTAGATATTCAAGGATTAAAGAAGGACAACTTGAAACAAATTAACGTGATATGTAGCATCACCGATAAGATAATTGATCAAAGGAGACAACCGAATTCGACGGAAGCTAATTTGGGGGAAGATGAGGAAAAGGATTTCTTGGATCTTTTGCTTGAAGACAATATGACCAATGATCAAATCAACATCTTAGTTAATGTAAGTCCTTCTATTATTTTTATTTCTCAATACTGATCAACTCACAATGCATATATATTTGTAAGATTGAATCACTAAACTATTTCTCAATATCTCAATTTGAATATATAACATAGAATATTCTAACGTACAGGAGGAAATACTATACCCGCCCGGCCTTATGCATTCAACTTACATAAGTTTTAAATTTTCTTTCACTACACGCAGGAATTGTTTGTAGCAGGTACGGATACTGTTGCAACAACCATCCAATGGTGTATCGCCGAACTGTTAAAAAACAAACATATCATGGATAAACTACAACAAGAACTGAGAAACGGAATTGGCTCCAACTCTATCACCTCCATCATGGAGACTGATTTTTCTACTTTTAGTTATTTTAGCGCATGTATCAAAGAAACACTAAGGCTCCATCCAGTTGTCCCTCTACTACTTCCTCGACAGGCCCTTCAAACTTGTCAAGTTATGGGTTATACTATTCCTAAAAATTCCCATGTATGGGTTAATATTTGGGCCATAAGTCGAGACCCACATGTTTGGGAGGATCCTAACAGTTTCACTCCAGAGAGGTTTCTTGGTACACAATACATGGATTTCACACACCCTGAATTCAAGTACACACCCTTTGGCGGTGGGAGGAGGATGTG
Source organism: Chrysanthemum makinoi (assembly GCA_910596185.1). Classification (NCBI taxonomy): domain Eukaryota; kingdom Viridiplantae; phylum Streptophyta; class Magnoliopsida; order Asterales; family Asteraceae; genus Chrysanthemum; species Chrysanthemum makinoi. The sequence goes on from OU343223.1 coordinate 317,465,225, forward strand.
TCCTGGCTTACGCTATGGCATTAAGAGCTTGGAAACAATATTGGCGTCTTTGATTCTTCGGTTCGATTGGGTTCTTCCAAACGACGAGGATGCAACAAAACATGACATGAATGAACATTTCCGGGTCGTGTTGGGAAAAGAAAAACCACTTGAACTTATCTTCAAAAAGAAAATTTAATCCATGATTCTGTCGTCATTTCAGTTTTTCTTTGTTTGGCATTTTATGTATAATACTACTGGTATTGGTACTAGTAGTATTCATTTTATTTGAGCAACATATATTGTTATGTTAAACATGTTAAAATGAACCAACATCTTGTTATGTTAATGTTGGTCGTTACATGCATTTGTTTATGTTTTTTTTTCTGTATTTAATAAAGTATTGTTGAAATAATAACGATCATGAACCTAGCTAGCAAACTCATATAAGTATGCCTTCCAAGATCTTAACAAGGTCGTTGCTATATAAATTAGATAGAAGCTCATCACTGAAATAGCTGTTGGCCGGTAGTTATCTAGTCTCATTTATGAATTTATGTTAATAAAATATAGTTTGAAATTACCCTAAGGAAGGAAAAAGAGTATAGCTCTCGCAAGAAATCCCTTATAGTGATGCAAATATAACTAGAAAACTTATTCCATGATAATCAACATAGCTGCAGTCCATAGGGCAGAACAGGGAATCACGAAAATAGGAAATCATAGAGGAGAAGGACAAAATTGTTACCGAACAAGACACAAGAAGAGAAATGGAAATTAGATTTTGGTGGGGAAAAGTGTTCACCTCTGGATTCTACTGGCCTACTATCATCCAGAAGCGAAATGCCATGAACAGACATTCAGGGTGTGTTTGGTAGAGAGAAATGAAGGGAGAGAAATGGAAATTAGATTTTGGTGGGGAAATGGAGAGAGTTGGCTAGTGTAATTTAAGGAGCTCAATTTCTTTTAATTTTGTGGAGAAATTAGAGAAATGGATTAATTTTTTGAAAAAAAGTTTTTTTTTTTTTTTTTTTTACATTTAAAAAAAATATATTTAAAAAAAATATATATTTTTTTTAAAATTATTTTTTTTTAAATAAGTTTTTTTTTTAAATAAATACATTTTTTTACAAAATTATTTTTAAAATTTAATTTTTTTTTTTTTTTTAAATAAATACATACATTTTTAAAAAAAAATAAGTTTTTTTTTAAATAAATACATTTTTTTTCAAAATTATTTTTAAAAAATTATTTTTTTTTTAAATATTTTTTTTAAATTATTTTTTTTTTAAATAAGTTTTTTTTTAAAATAATAAGTTTTTTTTTAAAAAATTTATTTTTGAAAATTATTATTTTTTTTTTAAATAAATTTTTTTTCATTTCTCGGGACAAGTCTCTGTTGTTACCAAACATTAGAATTGAACAAAATTCTCCACTGATTTCTATTCTCTGAGATTTTATTCTCTACTTCATTTCTTTTCTCTGAATTTCTCTCTACCAAACGCACCCTCAGTGCTATGAAATATTTGATGCTTGGGAACTTGACTTTATAGGACCATTCCCTACATCAGATGGAAATAGATATATTCTAGCAGTAGTACATTATATGTCTATATGGGTTGAAGCGCAAGCTCTTCCTTCCAATGATGCTCGAGTTGTAATAAAGTTTTTAAGGAAATCATTCTTTAGGTTTGGCGTTCCTAAAGTACTCATCAGCGATAGAGGAACGCATTTTTATAATGCTCAAATTGAGAAAGCCTTGAAAAAGTACGGTGTTAGGTATAGAGTTGCTAATCCATATCATCCCCAATCTAATGGGCAGACAAATGTCACGAGTAGAGCTATAAAACGCATCTTGGAACGATCTACCTATTACAATAGAAAGGATTGGTCTGGAAAGCTTGACGATCCCTTATCATTTGGTGTTTAATATGATTCCCTTAAAACAGATTCGTCGTCTGTTTCCCAAAGTACAACGGCCAAATCTGATGTACTGCCCGACGTGATAATTTTTCTTTTTTACTTATTTACTCTTTTTTTTATGAAATGGTAAAAAACAGAAGAGCCAAAATAGGCGGAGTACAAAAGAAAAGCACAAAGTGAGTTGCTTAGGGCACATCCCTAAGCCAACTTAAACCTTTGGCAGAAGAGAAAAAGGCTATAGACATTCCCCAAGCTCAAATACAAAAAACAAATAAAATACAATGAAAGACTAATACAATGATCTTCAAGTGATCCAAGAGCCAAATCCAAGTAGTAGTAAAACCAATCAACTAGCATAATCAAAGGATGATTTGCAAACTTCAACCAAACTAAGGGATAGACAGTATAGCTAAATTCCCAAGAGACTAGAAATACCCAATGGGAAATACCCTAAGGAAGGAAAAAGAGTATAGCTCTCCCAAGAAATCCCTTATAGTGATGCAAATACAACTAGAAAACTTATTCCATGATAATCAACAAAGCTGCAGTCCATAGGGCAGAACAGGGAATCACAAAAATAGGAAATCATAGAGGAGAAGGACAAAATTGTAACCGAACAAGACACAAGCATAGAAGGAACATCTTTCATTCGAATGGATGGGCACTTTAAACCAATCTACTACGCGAGAAAAATGTTGGAAAAATAGTTTTAAAAAATGAAATTTTCATATTTTGGAGAATATTTAATATATGTATATGTTATATATATTTGTATTTCTTGGTAGCTTTGCGTTCTCCTTGACGAGAGCTTCGCAACGAGCTAAAGCGTGTCTAAAATGGAGCTAATATGAATGAGATATCGTGTCTAAAAGTAGGGCACTTGAAACACAAAATATGGGAACAAAATGCTATCTCACATCGTCTAGAAAAGGAAGTGGGAGTGTGTATATATAGAAATTTTGATATTAACCTTCAAATTGATTTGTTGGTTTTACTCCAACACCTACGTGCTCATGCGCAGGTTGGGTGTAGATTTTAGGATTTCTTGGCTAAAATGAGTTCGAAGCTTCAAAACTAATGCGAGCATGTGCGACCTGCGGACACGAATGCAACTCCGAAACTTCGCCTACGTGCGAATCTTTTTGCTGCAGATTCGGGCTAAGTTCACAGAATGAGATTTGATTTTCAGTTTTCTGTAATTCTATTTTAAGAATAGATATTAACTTATTGGCTAAGTTTACAGAATATCATTGTGATAATAAAAGATATGGAAAATCTGTTTTATGTATAACAGATTTGTTTATCTTTGGATTATATTTTTTCTTGAAGAACATGACGGGTCTTCATTATAAATATCATATAGTCTCATTCGGTTTTTGACACAAAAAATGCAGCTCCTTTTGCATAAAAGTTCCAGCAATCCATCGATCAGAAACAGCATATGCTTCAGTGATCTTTTATGCAAGTTGTTAGGTCCAGCTGTACAACAGCTTTGGACGTTGTACCCTATAAAACAGAAGGCGAATCTGTTTTAAGGGAATCGTGTTCAACACGAGCCTCGTGTCACTGTCTTTACTGCTTTCGTTTAATTTTATTGAATAGTGTCTGTCTTCTGCATCTACTCCATTCTGTCTGTTATTTAATTTTCTGTCTTTTATTTTCTGTTAATTATATTCATTGTAATCTCATTTATCTTAATAAAAGTGTACACCGTTTCTCACAAAAAACCCTGAATGATGCAGAAGAAAACTATTCGACCACTGAGAAGGAACTGTTAGCAGTAGCCTTTTCATTCGACAAATTCAGATCCTACCTCATTTTATCAAAACTATCATTTTTACTGATCACTCAGCATTAAAATATCTATTCAATAAACAAGATGCTAAACCAATGCTTATTCGATGGGTATTGTTACTTCACGAATACAATATCGAAATAAAAGACAAAAAGGGAGAAGAAAATTTGGCAACCGACCACCTTTCATGACTTGAAAATCCTAATCTAGATTCATTAATCGAAGAAAAATTAATGATGAATTCCCTGATGAATTCCTTATGTTAATCAGAGCATATAAGGAGGACTCGCCAAGGTTCGTAGATTATGTCAATTTCATTGTCTCTAAAATCATTAACCCGAACATGACATGCCCACAAAGAAAGAAATTCTTTTTCGAAGTCAAGCATTATTATTGGGACGAAATATTTGTATTCAGACACTGCGCGAACATTATTATTAGGAGATGTGTTGGAAATCTATAACATCCTTAGATATTGTCATTTTGGGCCAAGCGAAGGAACTATGGGCAACCCTTATTGCCCAAAAAAGTGTTCACCTCTGGATTCTACTGGCCTACTATCATCCAGAAGCGAAATGCCATGAACAGACATTCAGTGCTATGAAATATTTGATGCTTGGGAACTTGACTTTATAGGACCATTCCCTACATCAAATGGAAATAGATATATTCTAGCAGCAGTACATTATAAGTCTATATGGGCTGAAGCGCAAGCTCTTCCTTCCAATGATGCTCGAGTTGTAATAAATTTTTAAGGAAATTGTTCTTTAGGTTTGGCGTTCCTAAAGCACTCATCAGCAATAGAGGAACGTATTTTTATAATGCTCAAATGGAGAAAGCCTTGAAAAAGTACGGTGTCAGGTATAGACTTGCTACTCCATATCATCCCCAATCTAATGGGCAGACAAATGTCACGAGTAGAGCTATAAAAAGCATCTTGGAATGATCTGCCTATTAAAATAGAAAAGAGTGGTCTGGAAATCTTGACGATGCCTTATCATTTGGTGTTTGGAAAGGCATTCAGAACCGCATTTAAAACACCAATAGGAACCATACCTTATCATTTGGTGTTTAGAGAGGCATGTTATTTACCAGTTGAAATCGAGCTTAAAGCATATTTGGCGTTAAGAAATTGTAATATGGATTTATCCGAGGTGGGAAAGAGTCCTTTTATGCAAATAAACAAGTTAGATGAGCTATGAACTACGGCATACGAGAATAACCGTCGGTAAAAAAAACTTAAAAATGGCATGATGTGAAATTTTAAGGAAATAAATTTTTTGAGGTAGGGGATAAAGTGTTGCTATTTAACTCTCGCTTAAGGATGTACCCTGGAAGGCCAAGATCCAAATGGAGTGGGCCCTATGTGATTAGAAAAATCTACCCATACGGGGACCGTAGAGATTAAAGAAATATCCTGAAGAGATGGCTGGTTTGAGAAGAGAAGAGGATATAATCCTCGATGATCTAATGTAGAGCGGAAGAGAGTCTAACTTTAACGACTCAAAAATAACAAAAAGTGCTTCCCGGGAGAAAACCCGAAATGTTTTTCCATTTTTTTTTTTTTTTAATTTCTAAATTTTTCATTCTGTTGAGTAGACATAACGTATCCAAATTCTGGATACGACGTATTCTTCTCTCAGAATTTGTAACTTTGTTTATTTCTGTATTTTTAGGTTTTTATTTTATTAAAAGTATATGTCAGGTTCTTGATACAGCATATTCATGTTTGGGGATACGGCGTATTCAAGCCCTAACACGTATTTTATTTTTCCATACAGACAGTTCATTACTATACATGACATATAATAAAGCTTAACAAGTAAAAAAAACTTTCAAATAAACAAAAATTTCACAAGTGATAATACAAATATCACTAGTGATAATACATATATACAGTTCAACTTCAAATATCACTAGTGATACTACACGTATGAAACTTTTCACTCACACATTTCATCAAACACTTGGTGTGCATCCATATATACAAAGTGTTTTACTCAAAAATTCAACCAAATGTGAACACTAAAAAACACAACCAAAAGCATGTTACAATCACAATAAAAAGCACACCAAAACAAATTCATTATTCTGTATTTTACCTTCAAATTTTTAATAAAAAACATAAAGAAACTCAACCAAATAGTTAAATAATAACAAAATAATGAATTGGAAGCGTCTTACCATCATTTTCGGTCTGAATCTCTTCAATTTGAACCGTTTTTTTCCCAGATCTGGTTCTGATTTTGACGGTTAAAATCGGTTTATTTGTGATGTTTTTGGTTTATTATGAAGTTTTGTTAGAGAGAGAAAGTGATTTATCTGTGTGTTTTTTATGTGAGTAAATTTTGTGGTTATGTGAGAGAAATGAAGTGTTTGTAATTAGACCAGTGGGTGAGATAAAATGACGAAATTACAAAAATGGTTCCCTGTTTTTTAATCTTAAAAACTGTTTTTTGATCGAACGGTCAAGATTTGTCCAATGATAGGCAGTGGATTGATGGAATGTAAAATAAATTGCCTCCACAAAATAATACATGTGGCAAACAGGCAAATATATTTTAACGTCTTGAATATTGGTAATGATTATACGACTTAATTAAATGATATAATTAAGAAATATTTGGCGCTACGTATAACGTTTTTAGTTACTGTATTATCTTATACTTATATTTTAGAATATCTTTTGGTACTCATAAGGGTTTGGTTTCTAATGCGTAATTTTTTACTTACCTTATTCCACAACTTTTTTTGACTAACCCAACCTTAACAGTTATCTCTACCACGTGTGAACCAAAAATATTTTTGCTTAAACTTAAAAACTTAATAACTTAATTTCCACATAAAATTTCAAATACTGTTTCATTAATAAAATAGTTGCCTTAATAATTTTCAAAAATGCATGACGACTTTTTTTTAAAGTAGTTTCTAAAAAAAATACGAGATATATTTATTTATTTATTTATTTTTTATGTTAATTCATAGTTAATAGGACGAAACATAATAAACACAATAATAACTGGTTGTCATTATAAAATGTCGTTGTTATACACGAGTACCTGTATATTAAATTAAAATCATTAATTAAATAAAATAAGAAATAACCATCAGGTTAAACGTAATATGTATTATGAATATTTATGTGTGGCTATTCATATACCTTAACCTTCATAACCTATGACCTTTTGTATTCCCTCAATAATTGTTGTATTAAATACTTTGATTGTTGGAACCCTATAAATAGAGGTCCACATTGTAGTTTCTAATCACTCAATGAAAATGCATTCCATAATCTCTCAATTGTTCTAGCTTATACTTCTTGTCGGTTATCATTATTTCGTAACACGTTATCAGCACGATAGTCTCAAAGCGTAATCCTTGTTTTTGACCGGTAAGTCTTGATACCCATTTTATGCGGTATGCATCATACGTGTGGTTCTACATGTTGCGTTGCTCACTGTTTAGAAACTTTAATAATATAAATTGAAACAGTTGATTGGTACTTACTAGTTAATTGGTTATTTGCACGTGATTGCAAAACAAGTTTATAGAAAAAGAATGACATGATACATATAAATAGTGAAATTTTGTTAACCATTTTACGTAGAGTTATACTTATGTATGATCTCAATTTATGGGTATAAAAAATTTTGATATTAATTGTTTGTCAATTTTGGTTGCATATATAAAAATGAGTTATTTTTTTTATGTGATCTACAAATCGTTCAATAAACTCTCTGTGTTATATGTTTTGATTTAATGTGTATATTGATCTATGTTAACTCTGATATTTAGACATTTCTATATGTCTTGTCATTATATTCACTTATATTTGGTAAATATATTAGTCTTTCTACTGATATTGTGCGTATACATGTCTAAACTGTTTGACATTGCGATGACGTAGATGTTACCTTTTACAATCTTTCTTATTAACTTCTATCGTATATATGACAAATGTTTGTAATATAGTATGTTTAATTTTGTAATTCCTTTATGCATCTATGTGTTGCTTTTACATTAGTGTAACATGAACATAAAGGGATGTATTAACTGTGTATTTTTATAATGCCATACTTGTCGAATCAATATGTAATTTTATATGTGTAATGCATGTTAACTGTATAATAATTAGTTCTAATGTAATACGTTGTGTCATTTTTTTTATTGCTTATTTAGTGTTTTTGCATCTATATTTTTTTTATAACAATTCGTATATATTGCATGTCTTAAGTTTCTGATGTACTTACTATGCCATGGATTCAAGTATGATATGATGCCTTTCCGTATTGTATGATGCTTACCGACTATTTATTTAGAAATGAGTGAATGTTAACTTTCATATATTTGATAATATAGCTAGTCATGTCGAATCTTGCGAAACTTGATTTTTTTGCTTTGGACATAACTGGACAAAACTATTTGTCTTGGGTTCTGGATGCCGAGATACACCTTGCGGCTAAGGGTCTTGGTGATACAATCAAAGCGGAAAGGAAACAACTTGTTGAACAAAAGGCTAAGACAATGATATTCTTACGCCATCACCTCCATGAGAATTTAAAATATGAATATCTTCGCATTAAGGACCCACATGTCCTTTGGAATCATTTGAAGGACGATATGAACATCGAAAACAAAGTGATTTTACCGAGAGCCCGCTATGACTGGGTTCATTTAAGGTTTCAGGATTTTAAAACGGTGAGTGAATATAATTCTGCTATGTTTAAAATTACCTCCCAATTAACTTTATGTGGAGAAAAAATCACTGATGAAGAAATGCTTGAAAAAACATTCTCTACATTTCATGCCTCTAATTTACTATTGCAACAACAGATCGCGAAAGAGGTTTTAAAAGTATTGTGATTTGATCTCGTGTCTACTTGTCGCGAACAAAACAATGAATTATTGATGAAAAACCATGAGTCACGTCCAACTTGATCCGCTCCAGTTTTGGAAGCAAATATGGTATATAGAGGTCGCGGTCGTGGATCTGACCGTGGACGAGGACGTGGCCATGGACGTGGCTGTGGTCATGGCCGCGGCCAAGGGCGTGGTTTTGGTCGAGGTAATTATCATGGTTTTCAGTCTGGAAATACAAGTGGTCACAAAAAGTGGCAAGAGAAAGGAAAAATGATCAAAAATGATGGAGGTGAAAAATCAAAAGGTGTCATAGAAAGTGCATTTTATCGATGTGGTGGTTCTAATCATTGGGCCCGTGCATGTCGCACACCCAAACATTTTGTGGAACTCTACCAACGATCCCAAAAGAACAAAGGAAAAGGGGTCGAAGTTAACTTTGCATATGATGAAGGAAAATTTGATAACCTTGATATCGATAACCTCGGTATTGGCAACCTTGGTGTTCCAGAAGATCAAAATGATAACACTCATTTGGATGTGAGTGATTTCCTCACAAACGAGTGATCCATAAATCCAATAATAAGAGTGTCAATAAGGCCAAGAATAAAACGTCTTCACATTGATGTTGATCTTGTATATTGTAAACGTATGTAGTTAAAGTTACGTTGACAATGGCCCGTAGTCGCAATTATTATTAAATAATAACACCATAGCAAGTTTAAAAATTACTTATACTAAGAAAATTTAGTTATCTAAAACAATGTTTATTATATTTTTCCCACATAAATGTATGATATAAATAAAAGAGTACATATAAAAATAAAGAAAGATTAAATATTTAAGAAGTCATATGCGTTAATTTAAAAGTATAATTATTATTGTACAAATATATATAATAAATATAAAATATATAATTAGCACTTAGCACTTTGCACTTTTGCTTCTTTTGCTTTGAAAAAGTAGATCTATTTTTATAAAACAAAATTGTTAGTTTCTACGGTAAGTTTTATCAAAAAAAGTATAAAAGGTGTATATGTTGGTTCTCGAGACACTCTTGCGATTTAATAATATTTTTTAAACAATGTAATTTAGTATGCATTATATTCTATTTATTTAATAATATCATTTTCGGACGACTTTTATGGGCTAGCCGAACCTGTAGTGACTTCGGTTCCCGGGTGAACCCGTTGATCTGATATTTTTTTTAAAACCATATGTACCATCAACTTGTTTGCATATAATTGTATAGCTGGGTACCCGCGCGTTGCGACGACGGATACTCATGTAACGAAATAATCCACAATAGCATACAATTGAAGCATCATAATCATCTTTATACATTATAGTAGTACATGTGCAATCCATCAAAACCAAAAAGGGAGAAAACAACAATGGTGGCATTTTGGTACATGGTAATAGTGATGACAAGTCGTAATTGGTGATAATGTGAAGACAAAAACAATGTCAATTCTTAGTATTGCAAAAACATAGTGGTTACTTCACAATCTCAAGCCAACATCTCTACCTTCACCACGATAATAAATTGTACACAATCATTCTCTAAAATGAATTTGTCACCTTTGCATGGTCTACAAATAACTTAGAATTTAATGTGAATTTAAATATGTGTAACCGAAAGTTAATAATGATTATTTACTTAATTGTATTTTAATTACATAAATTAATTTCATTTTACATGAATTAATTTCATTTTAAGGAACATGTCGGTTACTAATATTAGTATTTGAGCAAATCTTTTCATGGTCCACAAATAACTTATAATTTAATGTGAAGTTAAAATTGTGTAACCGAAAGTTAATAATATTTACTTAATTGTATTTTAATTACATAAATTAATTTCATTTTAAGGAACATGTCGGTTACAAATATTAGCCTTTCGCTTGACGCTACCCGATGCTCTTGACTTATGTCACTTGCATAAAAATTATAAAAACCAAATTAACCAAGGTAAAAATAAAAACTCGGACGGACAAAAAATAAAGCTTGCAACTTATATAAGAAAAAACTATTTAGAATCCTAAACAAATACGTAGTATAAAACAAATGGATTTTGTTAGCTTAGCTCGAAAGATCCAACAAAGAAAGCTACAAAACTTGTTACAATATAATCATTCAACACACACAACATATCAAATCTTAGATCCATATCATTTGACTCCTCAAAAATCAAATTTGACTTAAAAAGATCCTATCTGATTATGGGTTATGGTAGCCAAATTATGGCTAAAAAAATAATAAAATAAAAATGAATGAAACAAAGGGTAAGTAATTTGATGTAGAAGAAGTCCACCAACATAAACACAAAACCATCCACTTGCTATTGAAACAGTCATCACCATCACAAAGACACACATACACCATTACCAAACTGAAAACCACATAAACCAAGTTACATTTAAAAAAGTAAAAAAAAATTATAACTTTGATATACATTTAAAAAAGTCCTCAAAATTAAAACACAACAAACCTGTGATGGTGGCGGTGACAAATGTGGCAGATGTTGTGAGAAGGTGGTGGCTGAGGCGTTCGTAGTCAGAGGAGAGCTGGAGGTTATTGTGTGGGGAGTGTTGATTGTGAAATGAGTTGCATTGACCATATATAGTAAAAAAAAACTTATGCGTTTATTATACTAGAGAGCGGTACCGTGCGCTGCAGGTTTCAATTTCCTAGCGGAGATAATTAACAACCTCGATATTGTGGTAAGTGTTTCAGGTAACATCGATAATTAAAGCGAAGAAAAATTCTTAACATGTATCAAAGAACAAATAAAAGTATTTATTGAAACAGAAAATGAAACATTACATCAATTATGAGATAACTAACAATGCACGTTACTCGTCATGTAAAATTTCTTATTACACGGCATATGAGGTGTTGAATCCTCTTTGACCGAACTCTTTGATTGGCTTCACTTTGTAGTTATCATCCATCAAGACATGGTATTTGACCCAATCAAACCTAAGAAACTTAACAAAATATATACACCGGTTGTATAATGTATTTTGACCAAATTATTTCAGAAAACTTTGTATACCTTTGAAATTAATGCGCGGGAACAATCAACGATTAAAGCACCAATCAATCACCATCATTATAGCAATATTTGGAACACAAATTTGTATTTAACGTATTTAATGCGCAAGAACGAGAACAAAAAAAAAATGAACCCCGTGACTATATAATAAATCGATACAATGTTTTGTGATTGTAAACATTCAAGTTATTCACAACAATATATCTGCAATTTCAACTATATATAAATGTCAAAACAATATTTTTAAAAATCATATGGTCATTGCACGCATTTCAATATTTAATAACTGAGATCGCATATGATACACACACTATAAAGTAACATAACAATAAATAATAAGTATTAATATGGTGCCTTATAAAATAAAAGATATTGATAAACTTTTAGAAATTATTAGTGTTAAGATTAAATAAATTAAAAATATATACTTTTTTTTTGGGAAAATTACAATAGTAAAAGTTGTCAAAATTTGTCATACATTTCTTTCAAATTTTAGGTGTGAATTGTTATGGTAGCTATTTCATTAAGGGCAAATTCTTTGAATTTTTATGTAGAAATTTTAGTTTTAAAGGAATTTTAGAAATTTAACATTACTCACTTTTTAAGTTTCAAAAACATGGATACATGCTTTGTATGTATAATAAAACAAAATAAAAAAAAACTTGTATTGACTTTCCAACATTGAATATGCCAAATCAGTTTTCATTTAATATTAGTTTGAATTTTTAATGGTAATTAACTAATTATATATACATATAGTTAAAGACGAGTACCCGTGTATAACAACGAGATTTTATAGCGACATATCGTTTAGTGATAAAAAATGTTTATGGTTATAAACGAAAAATAATAAAAGTTTGAAGATTTGGGTATTAAACATAATGTTCTGAAACCCGGGTCGACCGGGTGGTTCAACTGGTTGAACCGTTTTGGTCGAAAAACAGATCGATTTAAACCGGGTCAACCCGACGGGTTTGGTTGAACACGGGTGAAATTAAACCGGGTCAACCCGTCGGGTTTAGGCGTCCGTGTTAACCGGTTTTGATGTGTATTAATAGTTTAATTTTGAAATATATGTTTTCAAAGTTTCTATTTTTAGTTTCAACATTTCACTTTTTGTGTTTTCCTTTATATATAGTATACGCGGGTACCACCGTGACGATTAATGGAGAAACAGATTTGATGAGGCTGATTTACCGGTTTGTATCGGTTTCAACGGGTCATCTCGGTTCATTTTAGGATGAATTTTATCGGTTAGTCGAACCAGATTGGCGAAACCGGTTCCGATTGAACCCGTTGGTCCCGTCAGTCGATTTTCAAAATTATATGTATCAACTTGTTAGCTTGTATGAAACTTTGTGTGTTTTATTAATTTGTATAATGTGTATAATAGCATGTACTTTTCATTTTAGGGTGTTTTAAAAATAACAAATTAGTGTGTGTAATTATTTTATATTCTGGATTTTGTTGAAACTTGTATAAATTGTATATTGTGAAAATTTTATTGTACTTTTTAGTATGGGGTGTTTTAATTGTTTGTATTTAATTTGGTGGATATGCTTTTAGTTGGTTGTACAATATGAATAAATCAATGTACTTTTAAGTAATGGGGTGTTTTAATAAGAGTATTAATTACATTATACACTTCTCTCACCTTTGACTTTCAACTTTCAACTTTCAATTTTCACTTTCACCTTTGACCATTTTTCTATTTTATGTAGTAAAGATAATCATAAAAAGTCTGTTATTGACTTTTAAATGGGTTGTTACTTTTTTTTTTGAACTTAGATGGGCTGCTGAAAAAACGTATACATTGAAATCATTCAAATGGAGTATTGAAAAATGTATACGGTGAACATTTTGTTGTTACAAGGCTTTTATTACATGGCTCTTTATTACAAAACTTATTGACCATCACAATTAAAAGGTATTGACCAATATTGTGAAAAACATTCACTAAATGACTTGTTATTTCTTAATAAAGAAATGTTTTCTTGTCTTAAAAATTTTAAGACTACTTTTTTTAGAAAGTCTCAAACATTTTATAAAGTAGTATAGATAGATAAGATAGCTTAACACAAGTGTTATAATCAAAAGTGGTATTTATCGTATTGTGACTATATCGATATACCACATTCATGGCACAGCAAGAACACTTTGACCGACCTGATCAAACCGCCCTCGGTGGAATGCATCTTGTAAGAAAACATATAATCTTGAGATGATAATAATCACGTGCGAATGTAGATAATATTAAAACAGAGTACTACTCTTAAAAGAAATTTTGAGCTTCAACCCAAACCAATTTGGTAACAGAAATAGTACGTCCCAATCTGTTGAAGCATAATCTGGCGCGGGAAGGATTCAACGACTCTCCTTGGGCCGTTAGTCGTCTTCTCGAGCCCTAATAGACCTGTCAACAAAGAGAACCCGTTAGGAGTGGACCCGAGGCCGTAGCCCCGGGGTTGATGTGATGAGTTAGGGTTAGAGTAACCTGTCATCCGCCCTTGAAAGGAGATCAAACCCTATATTTATAGGGCATGGATTAGGGTTTAGGCGTAGAGTGGGCTGCATCTGCCGGGCCAGACCCATTCCTGGCCCAGTCCGGACCATACGTCCACACAATCAAAGAACTGTATCCTTAAATAACAATAATGTGCATTGGATCACCTCTTAGCTGTCCAACAGATTCAATCGTAAAGTCAACCACTTCAAAATGATATATGGATTCTAAGATATCAGGCCCTGTTAGTATTATTGTATTTGTATCCGGCCCTTATCCTATGATCGGGCTCAAGCCCATGACTCTCTAGGGTTTATCATGTATTAATATGTCCTGCCTTGGGACTTTGTATTCATTCAATCATAATACACTTACATGGTATGGAGAAATAAAATACCGATCCTCAAAAACAAAAAAACAAAAAAACAAAAACCCTACCTTCTTCCGGCTTTCGCGATCTTCACGCAGCCCACTCCCACTTCACTCTTACCTCCTTCATTCGACTCACTCCTCCTCACAATGACTGTCATCGACCCTCCCCCTCTACCTACTTTTCTCCTTTCCGACAAATTAATGGCTATCACAAACCTTAATAAGATAATCCCCGTAAAACTTCGGCGTGGATGAGATGAACTACTCATCATGGGTGTATTTCTTCACCCACTTTTGTCGTGGAAACCAACTAATGGATCACCTTGAAATCAAGAGTGGCCCCGATGCCTCAAGCACCTCTTACGCCTCCGGGATGCGGAGTGGTTAAAAATAGACTCAATTCTTCTTTCTTGGATATTTGTAACTATTTCGAAAACCCTTCAACAACGGCTTGTCGTCGCAAACCCTAAAACGGCACATGAAGCATGGGAAACCCTAGCCGCCATTTTTCCGGCGACAAGCGGACCCGCTCCATTGCCTTGAAAGCGGAGTTACGCTCCTTAAAGCTTGGTGATATGGGCATTGATGCTTATTTTCGTAAAATCGAATCCATCACAACAATATTGAATAGCCTTGGCTCGAGTTTAGATGATGACGATGTGGTAACCTTTGCGTTGGAAGGGTTGCCCGCCGCGGTATGATAACGTGGCCACCATTATTGCTCATCGGGACCCCTTTCCCGATCTTAAAACCGTTAGGTCTATGCTAACCACGGAGGAAATGCGCGCTTAAAAGCCGCACTCACGCGACACCATATCCGATTCCACACCCTCCTCACCATTGGTCTTGCTTAGCGAACACGGCTCCAACTCACGTCGTTCCTCTTCACCCTTGGAAAAAGTTAATAAACCGTGTTTAAATTGGGCCAAAGGATCCTGTAGATTTGGCGCTACTTGTAGATTCTTGCATAATAGTATGCATGGTAATGGGCCCTTCAATCTCAATCTTCTACCAATACCCTAACACCCACTGACATGCAAACACTACAAAGCCTTTTGGCCAAATTAGGTTGTAATACACCTTTTGTAGGCTCTTCATCATCTGGTCACAAGCGGTAGGTGGCCCCGGTTGCTTATCACACCGGACCGCCCGGTTTTGGCACCACCGGCATGCTACGGTTCGGCATTAGCGTGAACCCCCATTCTATCTGTTCAGCAACGGTTCATAATCCTTGCGCAGCGATCCACGACCGGTTCAACAACGGCAGCAGTTCACTCTCGATCCATGCACCGAGTCGGTCTCTACCAGTCCAACGGCTAGTGCACCGGTTCAACAACGGTCCATTCGAAGCATCTATTCGTGTGAACCGGCCATACTCGGTCCATCGGTTCGCGAACGAGGTGATCAACAGCCACGGTTCACAACCCAACGGGTATTCTTGGACTGCACCGAATGACCGGTCGGTTGTTGGGGCACTTTAGAGGCGGGGTCAAGAGACTATTCTACCACATGCATTTGCGCACCCACTCTTCATGACCCGGCTCACGGCACTGGAATATGGATACAGTGCGTCTTCTCACCCTAAATGACTCGGTCAATAACACGAGTGATGTTTTTAATTCAAGCATTTATTCATCTGTTGCAGTTGGTGACGGGCATACTATTCCCGTCACCAACTCGGCTATAACATTTACCAACCCCTTTCGACCTCTTCACCTAAATAATGTCCTTATCACCCCTCATATTGTTAAAAACTTAATCTCGTAAGGCGTCGGTTTGTATGTGAAAATTATTGTACTTGTTGAATTTGATCCTTTTGGTTTTTCGTTAAGGAATTTCGGACGCGTCAGTCTTTGCTCGCCAAGTGATAACGCTGGCGATCTCTACCCTGTCACTAAGCCTTCTCCAATTCCTCAAGCTTATCTCACAAGTCAGTATACGTGGCAACAAGCGTCTTGGTCATCCGAGAAGTGAAGTGTTACGTCGTGTTATTTCTAATAATTCAATTTCATGTAATAAAAAGAACTCTCCCGTGCTTTGTCATGCTTGTCGACTTGGCAAGCACGTGAAACTTCCATTTGTTAGTTCATCTACATTAGTTCAAGGTTGTTTTGATATTGTTCACTCAGACTTATGGGCTTCTCCAATCGAAGTCATGCGGTTTCAAATATTATGTTATTTTTACGGATCATTATTCTCGGTATGTATGGGTCTATCCATTAGTTCAAAAATCTGATGTTTTGTCCAAATTTACATTATTTCGTACCTTTGTCAAAACTCAATTTAATCGTGAAATCAAGTCATTTTGATTAGTGACCATGGTGGTGAATTTGATAACCATACCTTTCATAAATTATTTAACGATAATGGAATCCAATTCCGTTTCTCATGTCCCAGCACCTCCCAACAAAATTGCAAATCAAGCGCATGATTAGGTACCATTAACAACCTTATCCGTACCTTGCTTTTCAAGCCCACCTACCCCTAACTACTGGGTGAAGCCCTCAACATGGTCGTTTACCTCTTAAATATACTACCCTCCCGTGCCATTGATAATGACATTCCCCTTACCCGCATGTTTGGCACCAAACCCGACTCACAAGATATTTTACGTGTCTTTGGGTGTCTTTGTTACCCTCATATAGATACCAACCACAAACTTGGACCACGAGCCACACCATCCATATTTTTGGGACACGCCACCAATCATCGTGGCTATCGTTGCTTAGACCTAAACACAAACAAAATCATTATATCACGCCATGTCACCTTCGATGAGACCGTTTTTCCCTTTGGCACCACCACACCCAATGTGAAACCCTCCTACGACTTCTTAGATGAATCACCTAACATCATTTCCAACATTATCAAACTCACCCCAATTCCTCCAACACAACCAAACCCACCTGATCCCACACCCACAACCTCACCTCCTCCCCCCATTTCACCTATACTAGACCCTCCACCTTCTCCCATTGTGGCGTCACCAACCGCACCTCTCTCCTCACCATCGCCCCCTCCTACACAACCCACGGCTCCCATCTCCGTTTCCATTTCCCAAGATCCCTCTCATGTTGCTGACCCTACACCAACCACGACATCAGTTCATCCCATGGTTTACGTTCTCGTGTCGGGACTACCCGTCCCAATCCTCGTTACGCTTGTCATGTGTCTACCGTTTCCCCTTTACCCCGTTCCTATAAGCGTGCCTTTCATGATCCAAATTGGTTAAATGCTATGTATGATGAATTTAATGCTCTTATTAAAAACAAAACTTGGATTCTTGTACCTCGTCCCATGGACACCAATATTGTTATTTGTATGTGGTTATTTCGCCACAAGTACTTGGTAGCCGGTACTCTCGGTCGCTACAAGGCTACGCTTATGCGCTGAATGGCGGCAATACCAGATATAGAAGGGGTTGATGTTGATGAGACCTTTAGCCGGTTGTGAAACCGGGCACTATACTCCTCGCTTGTCCTCGCCGCTTCTAGACATTGGCGGTTCACCCGGCTTGATGTTAAGAATGCATTTTGCATGGAGATTTATCGAGGCTGTTTACATGCACCGGCCACTGGTTTCCGCGATCTGAGCACCGGATTATGTACATTTATTCGCAGATCTCTCTATGGGTTTAAACAAGCTCCTCGGGCTTGGTTTCAGCGTTTTGCTACATATGCTCTTGAGATTGGTTTTACACATAGCATTTGTGACACCTCCTTGTTTATCTATCATCATGGGACCGATCATCGCTTATCTTTTATTATATGTTGATGATATTGTCTTGGCTTCTTACCCGATGGATTACTTGATATTATTGCAGCTCTTCATGGAGTTCTCTATGACCGATTTGGGATCACCGAATTACTTTTTGGGTATATCCATTTTACGTGACACTTCGGTATGTTTTTGTCTCGGCGCAAGTATGCTCTGAGAGATTCTTGGCGTGCACACATGGCGGATTGTAATTCGGTCGGACTCCGGTTGACAACGAAGTCTAAACGCGGGTGATGATGGCGGTTTGATATCCGATCCCACATTATATCGAGCCTTGCGGGTCTCTTCGATATCTTACATTCACTGCGTCTGATATATCTTATCTTATGTCAGGGTGTGTCTTCATATGCATGATCGCGCCCCATTTCTCTGGCGCTCAAAGCGGATTTTGCGCTACATTCGTGGTACTTTGGATTATGGGTTACAGTTGTATTCCTCTTCTACTACTTCGTTGGTTGCATATTACGTCTTTGATTGGGGTTGCCAAACTACTCGGCGGTCTACCTGCGGATATTGTGTCTTTCTTGGCAACAACTTGCTCTCATGGTCCTCTAGCGTCGGCCGACTCTTTCTCGTTCTAGTCTTTGAGGCCGAGTATCGTGATGGGTTGCCAGCAGCGATTCTTTGAAAACATGTTGGTTCGCGGAATCTTCTTCGAGAGCTTCATACTCGGTATCTTCGGCAACACTTGTATCTTTGCGATAATGTTAGTGCGGTATACATGTCCTCGAACCGATTCAGCAAGATCAACGAACCAAGCATATCGAGATTGGCATCCATTTTGTTCGAGGATTTGGTAGCTGGCGGTCGGTCGAGTCCTTCACGTGCCTTCTCGCTATCGGTTTGCGGATATCTTCACTAAGGGATTACCTTACGCTTTATTTGAAGAATTTACGCCTTGTTTGAGTGTTCGGTGTCCTCCGCTCAAAGCTGCGGGGGTGTGTTAGTATTATTGTATTTGTATCCGGCCCTTATCCTATGATCGGGCTCAAGCCCATGACTCTCTAGGGTTTATCATGTATTAATATGTCCTGCCTTGGGACTTTGTATTCATTCAATCATAATACACTTACAGGCCCAAGGTATTCCAGATGTAAGATGAAGCCGTCATGTAAAGTGATTACTCAAAAGAGGCTGCTATATTATCTAAACATGTATAGTGATTGAAATACTTCAAAATTATTACTGTATTTAAAACATCCAAAACACAATAAGAGCAAGCTTTACCACCTTCGTAAGGAATCCGACAATGTCCATCAAAAACCCCTTCACCTGATTTTGAATTTAATTGTATAAGGGTAGTGTTAAAATGGGTATGTTCAAATGAGGACTTAATCATGAAATCTCAAATAACAATATAATGAGTATGATATACGAAATGCCAAGAACGATCCCTGAACACCAAACGTTCAAGATAGGTCTATTGTCATTATGAAAAATTTGCTCTTAATCATATCAATAAGGTAAAACATAAACTACGGATTAAAAAGTTGCACCAAGACTTGAGTAGTCATGAAAATGTGCAAACTAACATAGATTCTGGCATACTCATGGAACACTATAAATTGCATGTTGTGTTATCCATATACTCTCAAAAATTATATAAACGTGAAACCAAAAAAGGGCAGTTTGGCGATAAATAATAAGTGACCAAATACAAAAAAAAAAATCAACTGGTTTAGTTTAGTGAAAAAAGACACTAACCCGAGCAAGTTGAGCTTTTGTAGCCCTGCATTGTAACTTTTTTCAAATCACCTATTACCTTCTCATCCGTGCAAGTTTGTTTCGTTTCCCTTTAGACTCAATAATACACTCCCCCTCTGCTATATAGCATAAAATCATTAAGTCAATGTAAACAAAAAGTAATTGAGTAACCTAAAACATTTTAGATATGTCACCTTGCTTCGTGAGGCACGAAGCCTAAGGGTGCCTTAAGTTGTAAACCGTTTTTCTTCCTTTGATATATAAAAATACAGCAAGAAACATATACAATAAGATTTTTATACATAGAGGCATTTTATCAAACACCGAGTGCATAATAAACAAACATAAAAACATAAGCCACCAACAATAAGTTTTATTGTCTATATCATCTACTGGAATGAAGAATGCAAGGAGATTTGTTTAGTGATAAAATATGTCAAACGTAAATACTATATAAGTGAGATGTTGTATTAATCTTCTTCAACCAGATTATCTACAAAGTATCCTAAAACAACCAAATGAGAGCAATTAAATACTGTAAATCATTGGAGAAAGAGTTCAGAAAGTTGATGCAAAGTTTCCAGCAAAATCATATAATATACAAATCAAATATCTTTATGACGATCCAAATAATTGCTTATTTCTAAAAATACGAACCTTTAAAGAAAAAGATAGAGAAATAAGAAAACATCTTGAATTTGTTTCTTACTGAGTTATAAGTTCACACCAATCGGTTTAAAGCTTCCTGTGCAATCAAGATTCAAAATTTTATATATATATATATATATTTTTTGGTAGTATAAGGAATTCAAATGATATATTTTTTTTAATCGATAATGGTAAAGAATGAAACTGTTTTGGAGGTGTTTAATCGATAACGGTTAACAAAAATAAGTATCCTTTGATTTTGATGCTTAGAAATCGGTTAAGCAAAGGGAGATGTGAGATCCGTTTTGTTAAAAGCGTTGAAGATGACTTCTTTTCTTTGACACGTGTCACCTTGTGGTTAAGGATTATATATAGAAAACATTAATAGCAGGCTAACTAAAAAATGTGTTTTATTAGTTAGTATAGATTCAACTACGATGAAAAGGGTTTTTATAAGGAAATGAAGAAAATTGAATGAAATTATAGTTTAACGACTTAATTCCTTATGTATAACACTTTTTGTAAACTATATATATATGAAAACTGAAAACTGATATATAATATATAAATGTATAAATATTTTCATATTTTTTGTCACTTTAAGTCACGACTTAATAAACGCTAAGGCTTTGCCATAGCTCCTAAGACGTGTGGTTTGACTATGCCGTCACGCCACGCCTCACGCTATCTAAAACGTTGATATTATTAGAGGTGTAACATAGTAATATTAAAATAATTTAATTTTAGTTTTTTTTTTTTTTTAATTTTAAATATAAATAATTGTCAAATGTTTAGTATTCATCAAATACTCAACATTTGACAAAAATGAGTAAAGTGGTCCATGTGGTTACTAAAGATGAAAACATAGTCTTTGAAAAGTTGCAAAAAAGGTCCCTTACTATTTACTCTCGATTATGTAAACAGTCCTTAAGTTAAATCTAGGAATAGTTACGTAAATGTCCATATGTTTTACGTGTAGTTTTGCCGAAAATGTTTTTTCAATTACTTGCGATTACTGAAAGAGTAATCTAGAGAATATTTGTGTAACGAACATTTGCGATTACAGACGCGATCTGAAGGTTAAATCTAAGGACTATTTGTGTGACTGGAAATTATATAAATAGCCATGTACTTACCTACCGATTCCGAAACGACCCCTAAGTTAAATATAGGAAATGTATATGTAACAAAAACCAATTCATGTAAAATCACGCACCCCACGGCAGAGTGCGGGTAAAAAGGTCCTTGTAAACATTAAATGTGTGTTAGCTAATATATTTATCAGTATAGGTAATGGTAATTACGCATATATCTACTGATTCGTAGTCGTGGTTAATTTTCGGGCGAAATTGGAGGATTTGTGCAAAACTATTGTAGAAATATAGGTAATGGTAATTACGCATATATCTAATAGATTCCTGAAAGAGTGGATTGCGAGATGTGGGATTAAGTTTGAGACTCATGCTTTTGATATGTTTGTCTATAGTACTTTGAGGTTTCCAATTGTGTGGTGCGCTGAACAATTTTTGGCTCCTTAGAGGACTATTTTGTTGCATGTCATGATGAGTGAGTGGTTCCTTTATTTCTACAAAATTTTTGGGCCTTCACTGCATTCTTGTATATCATTTATGCATGTTATAGGGTGTTCAGTTATCAGTTGTATCTGGGCTATTTATTTTCGTATGAGATGGTTTTTTTCGGTATAGATCAATGGCAGCTTATTTAGTTCGGATTCATTCCTTCTTCTCTACTGCTTCTTGGTTTGTGGTGCATAGTTTTTTCAGCATTTGTCTTGTTTGCTTATGGCCTAGAATCTTGTAGATTTTCATGACTGGATGGATTGCTGGTTTCTACATTATTATATACGACACCCCTTTGAGATTTGGACTCGTTTTGAGGATGCTTATTGGAATCATGTTGTTGGGAGATTTTGAGTATGCTTATTGGACTCCTTGTTTAATAAGTGATTTTTATCCTTCTCGTGATTTTATCCCGTTGGTTTTACAAGGGGAGGTTTTTTAATAAGGCAATATAGTATGGATAAGTTATGTATTGTTTTGCTTCTCTATGGCTTATGGGATTATGGGAATTGTTTAAGCTGTTGCCGTTGGATTTTGTTCATGAAGGATATTGCTGAGATTTGGAGTTCCTACATGATAAATGGAGTTGCTTATTAGGTTGTTGGTTGTTATTATTTGGTCTGCATTTCCTCCTTTTAGAAATAAGCAGCAGTTTGTCTATTTGTATGATTGTATTATGGCTTGGGTATGTCCATTGCTTGTTTATGGTTCCTAGACAAGTGATGTCTTTGTAGGGGTTGTCCTGCGTAGACATTGCTTAGGCTATCTCTGATAAATAGTTTCATTTTATTTAATCTATTTTACCTTTGTAAAAAAAATAAATAAATATAAAC
The DNA here is from genome assembly GCA_910596185.1 of Chrysanthemum makinoi. Taxonomy (NCBI): domain Eukaryota; kingdom Viridiplantae; phylum Streptophyta; class Magnoliopsida; order Asterales; family Asteraceae; genus Chrysanthemum; species Chrysanthemum makinoi. The sequence goes on from OU343223.1 coordinate 317,488,254, forward strand.
AATTTGAAAACAAAGGACATAGTGAATCCGATAAGCACACTAAATGAACATACTTCGTGTGAAGATACAAGACTTTCCCCTCTTGATTTCTTCACCTTGGAACTGACTTCTTAGTGTTACGGCGCTTCTACTCATGTCTGGTGGTGGTGGAATGGTGTGAAAATATGAAGCTAGGGCTTCAATTTATAGTTACCCATCTGACGTCCTGATACGAAGTATTAAGGTCCAATATGCCGTATCCCAGATCTTTTTAGTGGAAAATAAGAAAGAATATTCCAAAGAATTCGTCTGTCAATGGTGGATCCAACCATCCATTGATAGGGCATCTAGATCCCTAAAAAATCAGAAATCAAACGTTTGAAAATACTTAAAAGCTGACACCAAGATGAAACTATAAACATAACATGTTAAATAAAAAAAATACAAGCGTTATCATTTAAAGACTAGACAATCTGAACAGGACAAGCATAGTAACGCCAGGGCGTTGTACATTGTTCCAAATAGGTCTTTACTACGACGCCTACCACAAGCACAACGTACCATTATTACAACTTGATCGAAAATATTAAGGATAAGATTTTTTTTTTTTTTTTTTTTTTTTTTTTGAGAGGAGACTTTAGGGATGAGTGGTGAATAAGAGTTGCTTTTATTAGGCACTAATTACTGTAGCACCCACAGAAAAGTGTATCGAACACGCTGTATTGAAATAGGGAAATGACAATTTGCCCTTGGACTAAAGACAAATCAAACGGCAACTGACGTCCTTGACTAACGGAAATATAGTCAAAGGACCAGTTACGAGTATGAAACTTGGAAAAGGGACTTCGGACGATTAAAAAGCCCAAGTTAGTTCCATCGCGATGCTCAACAACAAGTTTATGGACGAACGGTGTATTTTATTCTTTTAATTATATATTACTTTTTATTACCCTTAGCTCACAAAATAATACATGTGGCAAACATGCAAATATATTTTAACGTCTTGAACATTGGTAATGATTATACGACTTAATTAAATGATATAATTAACACATTCTTGGCACTGTACAAAGAAAACATGTGACGTTAAGGGAGATAATATTAAGAAATATTTGGCGCTACGTATAACGTTTTTAGTTATTATCTTATACGGAGTAGTTATATTTTAGAATATCTTTTGGTACCCATAAGGGTTTGGTTTCTAACGAGTGAAAGGAACCCGCCGCGTTGCGGCGGGGGTGTTTGCATGTTTTTTTAATCATTGGTCGGAAGTTGACAATTACAATATGTCACAAAAGTAGATAAGGTACATTGTAGTTTTTCTTTACAAAAGGTCCATGTTTCAAGCTTAGTTGAATGAAAATTTGTAATTTGTATCTAGAGGCCACACTGAAATACACAAATTTGTCTTAAAGGAACCCAAAGTTGCATATAAAAGATATAAAGAAGAATGATTTCCAACAGGTTTAGCTTCAGTGACTTTATCCAAAGAAAGACTTGAAGATACATATGAACTATCCGTGGACTTTTAGGGCATTCAGGTTTAGATAGTCGCAAGTTGCGTGGAGAATTGGCGTGACGTGTAGTCCTGTAATCATTATAAACCGGATATTAAGAAGTTTGTATGAAACATGTACTACAGATAGGTGGGAATTTACTCTGTAAAAGTTACAGGTTTTGAGTTATGGTTGGTATATATGTATGAGAACTATGAGGTAGATACTTGCACATACTCAGTTCTGGAAATAAATAACTCTTCTTACGACACAGCATCTAGTAGCATCCCTGGGTAGAATCGGATCACGGCTCTTTGACTACATCAGGTTTAATCTGTGAGTATGATGTACATTTATGTTGATGTGCAGTATGTATATAATTTAAATAACGATTAGGAGTACCCGGTAATATCAATGTGACCAAAGATTTCGCAATATGTAACCTGTGAATCTGCCTCAAAGGCAACACATATAAGAAAATGTTAAGTGACAGCGAGAAAAAAAGCTTCATACTTACGCGCTTGTGCTATGCTGCTGCTAGCTTAACTGTTGGCTTTTTAATGCATTTTGTACGCGACAATTTAAGGGGGGAAAAAAAGCCGACTATGCAAAAAAGAAACTGATTAATTGAGCTTCTGGACGTGGTAAAAGAATACCGGTTCTGAATTAAACCGTTTTAACCCGTTAACCAACACACCCATTTTGCAATAAAAAAGCTATACCCCAAGGTTCTTATATATAAATCCTTTCATGTTCTGGAGATGGTCAACTGGCCCAGGGGTAGCAACCATTGAATTAACCCTCTTTTTTATGCAGCCATCCTCCCTCTTTGTCTTACACCACCAGTAACAACCCAAAAGTCTGCGACCATTGCATGAGCCTGCATAATTCAAAATACAGGACCTATTGGATTCAAACTATTTATACAACACAATAACTAAAGTCAATACAAAATGGGTAAAAGTAGTGGAGCAAAGAATGAGGCCAAAAGCATGTCCGCGGCCTACGAAGATCAGCCCCACCATTCGCCGCCATACCCGGAAGCCAAATATCAGTGTAAAATTGAAGCACTTAAAAAGCTAAAAAGAAAACCTTAAATCCACATTAAAAAATAGAAGCTTGTAAATTATTCGGTGCTTACCTAACAATAAAAAATTAGCGAAGATGATAGTAGTAGATGAACATGTGTATCTTGAAAGAGCCTGTAATTACCTAGCCAGCCTCCATATCTGTTGAAATCCGCTGACCTTTGGAGACGAAGAAAAAACTGTCAAGCTAAATATACATATAGATTGTGGCCAACATATGCTTTTAACATAATAACATCTACTGGCATCACCAATTCCATACCGTCATCAATATTTATCTTGATTTGGGTGTATGCAAACAATATACACATCTTCAACCTTCGACAAATATCACCAAATCTTGTATACAATGAACACCAAAATAAAAAATAGTACTTATATAACCATACATGTAGTTCAGATCATTGATGTTATAATTTGGTTCTGGAGCACCTGTCGTCGATCAACTGCTGCTGTGGCTGACCAACTGATGGTACAATAATGCAAAACAAATTTTAGGAATGTAATCGCGAATGATTTAATATAAATTAGGGCTAGTACTGACCTCATAAATTCATGCTAGTTATTTTTATTGATGATATGCTCTGCTGTTCATGATTCAACGCTGCAAATCTTTTTGTTTGGGGTCACTTCCTGCTCCATAGCGCACCCTTAATCGTTATAGAATAATATGTTAACCAAACCAATGTCATTATTATTATAGAAAATTATTCTAAGATAAATACGTAAGTCTTACCTTGTTTTGGAGTAACTTATTAAGGCTTTTTCGTAGTCGTAAGATCCTTTGAGGATGTTTCGCCAAATCTACCACGTAACCAAATTTTCACTAATCTGACTGCGTAGAAGCGAATAGCAGACACAGTTTAAACATGGCTACAAATAATGGCCCTTTTAAGCTCAATGCTCATGTATGAACATTGTTGTTCCAGCCTGACACAATCACACCCTACAAAACTAAAAAGGACAGCCAAAGGCCATTTTTTTAATGGCAAAACATACGAAGTGTGTACCTCATGCTAAAAACAATAGAAATGAAAGAAAAATAGGGAGTTGGAGAAACTTACGACATTTGCGTCTCTTAATACTCTTATCAAACACATAACGACGATCCACACTTTCTTCACTATAACCACAACCACAACCGCACTTCCTAATTCACCTTCACCCCATCTTGTAAAAAGACATATATTCTTTCAACACTCTTTTCAAATTCACGCACAGGCCCTTGTGTCAGTGTTTCTCCATAGTCGACACAAACTCAAACCCCTCCTGTCTCCTATAAGAAAAGAGTAGAATGCATAAGTAGATGTGAATTTGATATCATCAAATTCATATCCTTAGATCAAAGCAAAAAAATAGTATTATAATAGTAGTTAGGAGTAATAAAGATGAAAAACAAAACCTTGTCCAGAAAAGCTTAAGAATGAATCATTTTAAATATGAGAAATTGAATCAAACAAAAAATCACAAAGATTTAGGAAAAAAAAAAGGGCGAGCGAACATACACATAAATCTTTCTATCCTCAAACCATGCGGCTTTGCAAACGGTGATGAGTGGTCACACAAACCGGATAACAGTGCTCGGTGGATGAGGTTGAGAAAGGCGGTGGGGATAGAAGCAGCAACCGACGGAACAATATTTATTTATGAGGTTGGGAAGAAAATATTTTTTTAACATGTTGGGCAACGTGGCATAGGCAAATGTTATTTAGGTGGCAAAGGAAAATAATTGTTTAAACTGTTGGGGAAAGAGCCGTCGGGCAATGTTATATATAGATAATGTGTCATTTTTTACTTACCTTATTCCATAACTTTTTTTTGACTAACCCAACCTTAACAGTTATCTCTACCACGTGTGAACCAAAAATATTTTTGCTTAAACTTAAAAACTTAATAACTTAATTTCCACATATTTGGAAACTCTATGTATAACACTTTTTGTAGAACACTTTTTGGAAAATCGAATGAAATGATAGTTTAACGACTTAATTCGTTATGTATAACACTTTTTTTAAACTCTATATATATGAAAACTGAAAACTGATATATAATATATAAATGTATAAATATTTTCATATTTTTTGTCACTTTAAGTCACGACTTAATAAACGCAGGCCATAAGTTTCCTAAGACGCGATGGTTTGACTATGCCGCTGCTCAATGTACCATGCTATCTAAAACCTTGATATTATTATAGGTGTAACATATTAATATAAAATAATTTAATTTTAGTTTTTTAATTTTAAATATAAATAATTGTCAAATGTTTAGTATTCATCAAATACTCAACATTTGACAAAAATGACTAAAGTGGTCCATGTGGTTACTAAAGGTTAAAAACATAGTCCTTGAAAAGTTGAAAAAAGGGTCCGTTACTATTTACTCGATTATGTAAACAGTCCTTAACTTAAATTTAGGAATAGTTACGTAAATGTCCATATGTTTTACGTGTAGATTTGCCGAAAATGTTTTTTCAATTACTTGCGATTATTGAAAGTCCCTAGGTTGAATCTAGAGAATATTTGTGTAACGAACATTTGCGATTACAGACGCGCTCTGTAGGTTAAATCTAAGGACTATTTGTGTGACTGAAAATTATATAAATAGCCATGTACTTACCTACTGATTCCGAAACGACCCCTAAGTTAAATATAGGAAATGTATATGTAACAAAAACCAATTCATGTAAAATCACGCACCCCGCGGCAGAGTGCGGGTAAAAAGGTCCTTGCAAACATTAAATGTGGGTTAGCTAATATATTTATTAGTATAGATAATGGTAATTACGCATATATCTACTGATTCGTAGTCATGGTTAATTTTCGGGTGTAAATTAGAGGATTTGTGTAAAACTATTGATGAGACCCTAAGCCACATGTTCCTTAAATGTGACTTCTCTTAGAGTGTTTGGGATAACTATAAACCTTAGTGTAAATTTTAGGATTTGTTTTGTATTTGGGCTGAGATTATATCGGGAATTACCAATAAGGCAACAAATAATTCTTTATGGAGTGACATACAAAGACTTGTATTTGGTGTTGCGGTTTACTTCATTTGGCAAACAAGGAATATTAGATTGTTTCAAAATGATCAGAGGACTGTGGAAATTGTTTTTTTGAATTATGGTGGACACAGTCAGACAAAAATTGATGGGATTAAGAATTAAACACTCTTATGAGGTGGAAAAGGCTGGTACTATTTGGAAATTACCCATGAAAGGATTCATTAAAGGCGGTGGAAGGTTGAATGCTAATGGAGTTAATGATTGAATCACAAAGTACTTGGAGTTGTTTGGATCTGCACATCCTCATATTGCGTTTGGGGACGTTGAGGAGTGGTATTTCTAACCCTTATTTTTGTGAAGGTTTATTAAAATGTTCTCCTTTTTATATCACCATTTTATTACATTCAAATAGGTTAATTGGTTCAATATTAGCACATGATCCTAGGACAGTAATGTTGCGTTAGACTGTGATGATGGAATATATCAGATTAATCAGTTGGTTGTATTATGTTGTTAAATGGATGCCTATCATGGCTATGGTAACCTGTCATTCATGGGTCTTGCCTTCTTTCTATAGTACTTTGAGGTTTCCCATTTTGTGGTGCACTGAACAATTTTTGGCTCCTTACAGGACTATTTTGTTGCATGTCATGATGAGTGAGTGGTTTCTTTATTTCTACACAATTTTTGGGCCTTCACTGCACTCTTGTATGTCATTTATGCATGTTATAGGGTGTTCGGTGATCATTTGTATCCGGGCTATTTATTTTGGTATGAGATGGTTTTTTTGGGTATAGATCAATGACAACTTATTTAGTTTATATTCATTCCTTCTTCTCTACTGCTTCTTGGTTGGTGGTGCATATTTTTTTTTCTGTATTTGTCTTGTTTTCTTATGGCCTACAATCTTGTAGATTTTCATGATTGGATGGATTGATGGTTTCTACATCATTATATACGACACCCCTTTGAGATTTGGACTAGTTTTGAGTATGCTTATTGGAATCATGCTGCTAGGAGGTTTTGAGTATGCTTATTGGATTCCTTGTTTAATCAGTGATTTTTATCCTTCTCGTGATTTTATCCCGTTGGTTTTAAAAGGGGACGTTTTTTAATAAGGCAGTATAATATGGATAAGTTATGTATTGTTTTCCTTTTCTATGGCTTATGGGATTATGGGCATTGTTTAAGCTGTTGCCGTTGGATTCTGTTCATGAAGGATATTGCTGAGATTTGGAGTTCCTACATGATAAATGGAGTTGCTTATTAGGTTTTTGGTTGTTATTATTTGGTCTTCATTTCCTCATTTTAGAAATAATCAGCAGTTTGACTATTTGTATGATTGTATTATGGCTTGGGTATGCCCATTGCTTGTTTATGGTTCCTTGAAAAGTGATGTCTTTGTAGGGGTTGTCCTGCGTAGAAATTGCTTGGGCTATCTCTTATAAATTGTTTCATTTTATTTAATCTATTTTACCTTTGTTAAAAAAATAAATAAATATAAACAATTTGAAAACAAAGGACATAGTGAATCCGATAAGCACACCAAATAAATATACTTCGTGTGAAGATACAAGACTTTCCCCTCTTGATTTCTTCACCTTGGAACTGACATCTTAGTGTTACGGTGCTTCTCTTCATGTCTGGTGGTGGTGGAATGGTGTGAAAATATGAAGCTAGGGCTTCAATTTATAGTTACCTATCTGACGTCCTAATACGACGTATTAAGGTCCAATATGCCGTATCCCAGATCTTTTTAGTGGGAAATAAGAAAGAATATTCCAGAGAATTCGTCTGTCATCTTTGAATACAACGTATCGCTGAAATCTTCTATGCCATATACCTTTCAAATATTAATACGCTTGGACTGTGGATTAGATCTTCTATACGATGTATGGCCAAATTTTCATTACCGTATTCCTTCTTTAGTTGACTTGGGCTTTGACTACAAAAGCTTCCGATACGGTATATTGCCATAGTTGAGTACGTTGTATTCTTCTTATCTTCGATACTTGATGAATTCTTATATGTGTTTTGATACGGCGTATCTCCAGAGATAGATACGCCATATGCTCTTGCCAGGATAATACAGCTTATTCATTTAAGCTCCAAGTTCTGTTGGTTTTCGTGTCTTTTCCAATATTGCCCCATAAATACTAAAAATCATAAACTTAAGCAAGCATTATGAATTTATATTTAAGAATATAAATAAGTGAGCAATCTACATGGGATAAATGATAAATAAATGTAGTAATTATTTGATGCTATCAACTCTTGTTTTTCCTCTTTGAGGTCAAAGTTTAGTCTTAGAGCTTCCTTGCTTTCCTCCAGTTCAATCATGGCAGCTCGCGCTGTTGGGACAAGTATTTTGCAAGTATGACTACCGCGGTCCCATACACTAGATTGAATGGTGTTTCATCTTTGCTTTCTTTGGATAAGGTGCGATGAGACCATAAGACATAGGTTGCTGAGGATATGGTGTTGATGTTCCTGATATGCCTTATGTTGTATATGTTGGGAGTAGAGCAGCGCTGAAAGTAGTTTGAGAGGGTTGTTGCATGTGTTGTTCTACTTGTTTCACATGTGGCTGAGGATTTGCATTCGAGATATTTGGGTTTGGTACTCCCAGGCCTTCTCGCATCATTATCTTCAAGTAGCTAACATGGAAGATGTGACTTGTGTAGTTTGCATTCATTCGTTATTTAATATCCTGGAGGATGAATGGTTGTTTGCCGGTGTTGTGAAACTACCAATTGGTGGCATTTACCTTGAGGTGGCTATGGTGATTTTTTTTTGGTGCAAAGGTGAAAAATATATTAGCTTAATACCAAGATACATGAAAAACATCCAAAACAGAGCTAATGACAAGCCATTGCATCTGAACTTGGAGCTAAAACAAAACAACCATACAACATACAAACCATGAAACTCAAACAAACAGCACTATACTGATGTCAGTGTTCAGACCTCTCCAATTCACTACTATATTCATTTTATGAAGATTCAGTAATTAACAGATACATCTATCTCATATAGGGCTTCCATTTTTCCATTTTACTTCCCATTTTTCTGTAGTATTGAATTCTGGTTTGTACTTTTAAACCATAGTTTTGATTCTTCAACATTAGGAATCCTCTTATCATCCACAAGCTTATCAATAAATTTCAACTCCTCGCATTGTAATATTATATCTCGATCTTCCATTCTGCTCTTTCTATGTAGGTCGACCGAGATTTCATCCAAAATGGAAAACTTATTAGCACTTATTCTAATATCCTTCATGCTTTCCTTGTCCAAATTCCTCATAGCATTTGGGCTTTTAGGAACTTCCTTTGCAGTTTCTTGTTCATTGTTATCCCCATAATTTGTTTTACTAGCACCTCCTGCATCACCACTTCTATCTTCCTTATTCTTAACCACATTAGTATCATCCACTACTTCCTTATTTCCATTTGCTTTTGGTCTAAACTCCACATTAGCATTCTTGGTTCTATTATTCTCAAACCTATTTATCCATTGCCTTTGATTGATATTTCCACCTCTCCTATTCACACTTGCACCATCAGCTTCATTCACCTTCCTCAAATCATTCTTGTCAGCCCCACCATTTTTGCCATTCTCAACATGCACTCTTCCTTCTTCTTCACTTCTAGGCCTGATGGTACAATTAGCATGTGTATGTCCAAAAATATTACAATGACTACACTTTGGAGGCATCCAATCATACTCAACACTGACATATTTAGTGCAGCTTATCACATTATGAGCATTTTTATAACATATCTCAATCTTATTTTTAATCTCATCCTTAGCATTAACCTCAACTAGGACTCTAGCATACCCCGCCTTCCTCTCGCTTTCATTACACATTTTGGTAGTAGTTTGGTCCATAATCACAGGCTTACCTGCACCACTTGCCACAAGACTAATGCCCTTATTATTCCATGCCTCTAATGGCAAGTTAAAATGCTTCACCCACACGGCAACACTTCGGCTCTTTTTTCTCAATGCATATATTTGTGTTCCATTTTTGCACCAAAGAGATTTGTTCCTAACCATCCATATGCCATTTTCTAAAACTTCATTCATTCCATCCTCATTTTTGAATTTGAACAGATACAAGCCATTATGAACAATAATATCACTTAAACCAAACCTTCCCCACATTCTACTCAAGTTGTATTTTATCTCAACATATTGCATTTTAAAACCAACAAAGTAGCCACATAGAGTAAGTTCCCACTTTTTACTACCTTCTATCACAAATTCTTCCTCAAAAATGACAACTTCTCTTCCTTCTTCATCCCAAAGAGGAATAAGTTCTAATGTATTGTTATACTCAGATATTCTCTTCACGTACTAGCAAAACTAAGCTTAGCATTCACAATTTTCTTATTACTACTATTTGGTATACCACTAGCATTCAATTCATTATCTATCTCAGACACTACCACACTATCAATAGTATCAATCACAGTATTCACAGGAGTTTGTTTACCAGTACTACTTGCATTAGAGAATACCTCATTCAAAGTAGGAAATTCATTTACAATAACTTCCTCTCTACCCTTTTCTGGTTCCACATGAGCTTCCCTAACCTCATCACCCTCAATATTCTCACATCCACCATTAATGATATCATCACTTCCTGCTGCTTGCGCCTTATTATCCTCTCTATCATTACACACACTACTTTTCCCCAAATCACAGATTGAATCACCATACTTGATAGGAATTTTGATTTTTCTCTTCGATTGCCTTTTCTTATTCGACATTATCAGTTATTTCTTAATAAGAACAAATCTAGACCTAAAATTGGGAATTCTAAAAAAAATTCGAAATTGGGGGATTTTTCAAAACTGGATGAAAACACAATTCAATCTAATCATTGTGTTAGCAATGATTAGACGAATCTAGGTGGCTATGGCGATTGATTGAGGGCATATGTGAAATGAAAACAAGTTGAGTCTACTTGTTTCCATTGGTGTTGGTTGTGACATGGTGTTATGGTTATTCTTAGTTAACATATCCCAACCCTCCTCCGTATAAGTGATATCAACCGGGTTGATTGGACTAGAAGTATCAGACAAGGGTGGTGGTGATGGATATTGTTGATTCTGTGGTTCAGACATGTTCATGAATTATAGTTTTTGTTATGATAATATGATAAGATGAAAGTTTTCGTGTTTCATAATGAAAAACAGTTTAGATCCATGGATTTTATGACACCGGAAAATGAGAATGTTTGTGGTGCAAAAATCTGTTTGTGATTTTATTGAAAAAAATTGATGTCCAATGGGTTTCCCAATTTCAAAAAAGATTGAACCGATGGCTTTGATTATGTCATGGGTCCCACAGATGGCGCCATGATTACGTATAGTATGTAAAGCAAGGATTTAGGGTTAAATCAATGAGTGTGAGATGAGAATAATTGTATGTTCGGTTTTCCACGTTGATAAGGGACCCTAAGGTAAAATCAAGGATCTAGAGTTGGGTTAACACTAAAATATGACTAGGGTTTAGTGTCTGTTTTGTGTGTATACAGATGGAGAAGATTGCATTGTTCTTCTCTCCAAATACATGTGGTTCTTCTCTCCAAATACATGTGTATTTATAGGGATGCATTTACGGTTGAATTTGACATGTTAAAGTAATCCAACGGTCAAGTGTGATCGAATGGACCTTGATGGACCGTGTGTTGATCTTCTTGTGGAGGAGACAAGAATGTCACGTTTCGTGTCATGATTAGCTCAGATGGTTATGGGAATTGTTGGTCAGATCCGCACCTATTAGCAAGATGTTGATAGCATTACCTCTGCATGAATGAGGTTATTACACGTGTCATTGACACTGTAACGGTTTTGGGGATAAGATCCTAGGCTAATTCTTGCCATGGAATAAACTATATTCAGGCTAGGAGTCTTTTCTTTGGCCAATGTTCGCCTGGGAAGTTGACGACAGTGTGCTGGGCTTTGAGTCTAATTGGGTTGGTTATAACGGTATAGGTTTTAGACATGCAGGCAAAACTCCTATACGATATCAGTTATCAAAGTTTTTTAGAAAATACGACATAAATTTTAATAATAGACACGTAATATAATATTTTATAGGGCTAATGATCAAAAAAAGTATTATACTTGCCACACTTTCCTCTTCAGGGTAGCGAACAAAATTTTTTGCTTCTATGGGTATCATACTTTCAAATTCATCCTCTTTAGGGATTTTGCAAAAAAGTGACATTTTTTGCCCCTCTTACCCACAAGAGCAAATGATGCAAGTATATATTTTTTTTTTTATCATCATTGTCATAGTTTTTATTATGTTAAATTTTGTATGTATTAAGATAATTATTTAATAATTTATAATTGTTGTTAAATCTATAATAAAAATGTTTTGTTTTAAGTTTACACTATTTACTTATTAATCGTATTTGCAATAATTTAATATATACTTAAAAAAGGGAAAATTAAAATCATTCGGACAATTATAAAAACAAACAACACTTTTTCGATTCTATTAAGACATTATAGCTACCTCTTTTAGTACATGGTAGTCGATTCAAATGCTATATCGATTCAGATGTGTAACATCTTAATCAAACAAACACAATCTTAAATCTAGTAATATATACTCTAGTCTATGCTTCAACAAGTGACTAACAGAAATTTATATGCAAGTACTTCAGTTGTGATATAATTCTCCTAATTTAGCTTGGAAATTTAAAACCTAATTCGTTTAACGCTTGAAGAGTTAAACAACTTGAAGTGAATTAGGGCAAATGATAAAACAAAACATTTTTATCATAGATTTAACACAATTATAAATCATTAAATAAATTATCTTAATACATATCCAAAATTTAACATAATAAAAACTAGGCAAATGATAAAAAAAAAAGTATCATACTTACCATCATTTGCTCTTGTGGGTAAGAGGGTAAAAAATGTCCAACTTTTTTGCAAAATACCCTAAAAATGATGAATTTGAAAGTATAATACCCACAGAAGCAAAAAAATTTGTTCGCTACCCTGAAGAGGAAAGTGTGACAAGTATAGTATTTTTTTTGATCATTAGCCCTATTTTATACCCATCAAACAACAGCGAAATTTACTTAGTTGGATTAGAATTTTTATACTCGTAATATTTTTTTAGAATAAAAGAGTGCAACATCTATTACTTTACATATGTATTATTTCTAAACCAAATGAACGATGAAATTTGATTAGTTGGATATGATTTTTCAATTATTCTTCAGATAAACCAGCTAGAGTTAGATTACTTTAATTATTTAATTAGAGAATATATGCTTTGTATTTTGTTTTTGAATGGCACACCTTTCTACGTGCTATATATAGTATGATTTATTAACCTGAATCTATAATGTGTATTTGTTTTTACTTCTTTTTATGGCATCATGCAAAGCATTTATTATTGTATTATTGTACTCCCTCCGTCTCATTTTTATTGTCTAGTTTGACTTTGACCAGTCTTTCTTGTTCAACTTTGACCATTAATATATTTATTTGTGTTATATAATATTTGATGAAATTTATACCAATGAAAAATACATTTAAAACCCAATACATTCATATATTTTTCATCAAGTAGTATATAACACAAACAAAAATAATTATGGCCAAAGTTAAAGAAGAAAAACTAAAAAAATCAATAGTGGACAATAATTTTGAGACGGAATGAGTACTTCACTATAAAGCATTTTATCTTTATAATTTTAAGTTCACAAACATACTATAATAAAGCAACGATTTCTTCTTTAGAATATGCTCACTTTATCAATCTCGTACATTTATGAACATAATAAAGCAATAAAGAAGCATAATAAAAGCATCGATCATTAGGGAAGATGAAAGAAGAAGAATTAGGGTTTTGTGTGATGAATAAATAAAATACCGTATATTGTGAAACTATATTTAAGGAAAAGATATGTATAACATTGACAATAATTAGTTCCAGAGGTTTATAGATTTGTATATGCAAGATATAATCAAACAACTGTGTTGCTCTAGTGGTTGAGGTGTTGTTTATTTGTGCCTACCATCCCAAGTTCGAATCTTGACAACTACATTTTCTACATTTATTAATCCGAAATTATCAATTAATTTGCTTATGGAGTGACATACAAAGACTTGTATTTGGTGTTGCGGTTTACTTCATTTGGAAAACAAGGAATATTAGATAGTTTCAAAATGATCAGAGGACTGTGAAAATTGTTTTTTTGAATTATGGTGGACACAGTCAGACAAAAATTGATGGGATTAAGAATTAAACACTCTTATGGGGTGGAAAAGGATGGTATTATTTGGAAATTACCCTTGAAAGGATTCATTAAAGGCGGTGGAAGGTTGAATGCTAATGGAGTTAATTACCCATGAAAGGATTCCTCAAAAGACAAAATGTCTTCTTGTGAGACTACTCTCATTGATTTTCCCAGTCTTTTACCCAACACACTGATACGATTAAAAAAACGTTATTTCAAGGTTCACAGAATATCTAAACATAAAAGAACTGGGAAAAGAAGCTTATAAATACCTGTAATCTGGTTGAGCACGTAAAGTAGCATATATTAAAGGATCATTGCAGGGCACGACAGACTTAATATTAAGCTCCTCTAATACAAACTGCCACGCAAAAAAAATTAACCAGATAATTACAAAAATATAGTTATAGAAAACATGATAATTTGTACGTTAGTTATAGACTTACATCACGAGCTGTCATTGTTCCTGTAGAACATGCCCAGTTTAAAAAGCTCCCACTTTCCTGTATAACAAAACCAATTCTATCATCTTAACCGTATAAATTTATATTAAAGAAAAAACATATATATATATATATATATATATATATATATATATATATATATATATATATATATATATATATATATATACATATATATATATATATAGGGGACCTTTATTTTGAGAACCCTGCTAAGTGCGAGAACCCTTTATGTACTCCTAGAAATGCATATTGTGCAACATATCAATGCAACTTAACATTTTTGAATTATTAAACCTTTTTATTTAATCAAAAAGGGTATAATACTAAAAGTCAATTTTATATTATTTTTGATTCTTTAAAATAAATAAATCCTATTTTTTAAAAACATTTAATTTTCATTTTTTTTGGCGTTTTTTTTTTTCCTTTTTTCTGAACATGCATGTTTTAAAACTGGTTTAATGCGTATGTGTTTTTATGAATTAATTTTATTATTTTAGTTTTTGGAATAGTTTTTTTGACACACATGTTTTTCATAGTGATGTGCATACATGTTTTCTAGATAAGTAAGTTTATATGAAACTAAGAACATACATGTTAAATACAAAATTCAATACCGATTGATATACAATTAAATACAAATTTCTAAGAATGAGAAATGCATGAATCTAATCGATCTATACACGTGTGTACAAGTAATGTTTAACGCAAAAAGATATATGTGTATACTTCTTGTTATCAACATTTTTAGAAGTCGTACATATATGCACATTCGTAGTTGTCAAAGTTCAGAAGTTGGACATATGTGCACGCTCCTTTTCAACGTTTCAGAAGACGAACAAATGTGCACACTCGTTGTCATCATTCTTTTAATTCAGCTACATCTGATACAAAGAAAAGTATACAAATTAAAAAAAAAATAAACGCAAACTAATATACACACGTACAATTTATGTTTTTCAAATAGTAAAGTGCCCATGTGTTTTCTATATAATGTAAATCTATCATAAACCAAGAACATACATGTTAAATGCAAAATAAAGAAGCTAAAGCCATTAAATTAAAATAATCTTTATAACCACGTTAAAAACAAACATGTTAAGCATACTTACAATCTTATCCTGGAAGTAGCTCACGTCAAAGCATATTATTAGTTATCGTGTTGTGTAAAAGTTACTTACATCAAAGCATTTTTTGATATATTCTCGATGGCGTGCCGGAGTGGCATACGCATACAGTGACATTAAATAAGATATCTTTTACTAAAAGATGAAAAACAACAAAAAGATAAACTCTTCAAGTTAAGTACCATAAAGTTTCAAGATCTTCATATAGATTGTCAGCTAGACCTTCTCCCTTTACATCAAAAAGACGAGTTTTGTGCCTTATACTTGTAATCTGCCGTCGCTTTTGAGTAACGTATTCTCGTACCGCATTACGAGATGTAAAATGTGCTTAGTTTATACATGTATATATAGTATAAAACGTTTAAATATAACAAATATTCAAACAACTACGTTAAGGGCATATATACCTTATCACTAACTAGTAAGGCATCTGCCGACAAGAACTCCAGAATAGTCAAACATACGAAATGCCATCTCTTTGATGTAACGGAATCGGGTCTCATCGGCATGCAAATCTGCACCGATATCCGGTGTGGGGCCGTCTAATACTAGTGATTACAGAGGTAAACTGGTGCCCATGTGTCAATACCATCATCATTTAACATCTTCTTGATCCTCTTCAAAGAAAAAGGTGTCCACAAGAAGAATCAACATGCGTTATAAAAGAGTTAGTTTAGGAAGACAAAAAAGAATACCTCTGTCATCCATCCCGGAGATAGCCTAAAAGTGATATAACCAACGTCACGTATGCATAGTTTTTCCAACATCTTGGATTCCTGATCCTCTTTCTTCACAGCCTACAATGATAATAAAACATCCCACCGATTGAGAGATAGGCGGCTAGGTTTTTTTGTGTGTGAGGAAGATGAAAAAGATAGATCTAATGATAACTGATGTATACGTAATAAAGAAAAATACCTGTATAAGAAAGTTTTAAAATAACAAACCGTATATTTGACATAATTATAAGAAAATTTTGAATTATGAGTTAAAGATGTATGGATGTTAATTACCCTTAATGCCCCTACAAATTAAGTATATCCATTTAAAAAAAATAATTTACTAAATTATGATTGGTGAATATATCTCGACTTATTTGCGGCTCTCAAAATAAAAGATATATATACTATATATATATATATATATATATATATATATATATATATATATATATATATATATATATATATATATATATATATATATATATATATATATATATATATATATATATATATATATATATATTTCTTTTGCTATTATATCAATCCAAGTTTTTCTGTATATTTTTAGCATTACAATTAAAAAAGTACTATTTACAAATATTTAAAACACATATATTAACATATACAATTAATACACTATTTATATCACCCCTCACTCATATATACAATTATTTTACCACATTGTACAATCTAATCAAGCTACTGATCATAAAATTATTGTATAGATAGTATAGATAAAGTTCTCGTAAAATTATTGTTAAAAACACTGATACTCAAAAGTATGACTTGCTGAAAATTTTAATTATAGGATACCTGTCGTTGCACCACGCCGGTACTATGCTAGTTTGAGTTTAATCCATGGATACTACAGTACTAAGTAACATGTCTTGAAGTATGGAAGCTAAAATTTACTATATTATACACATTATATATAATATCACTATATGACTTCAGCACTACTATTATCTTGTTTTCTAATTCTAAACTTATCTGTGGGAGAATAATCTTCAAAAAATGATCGACAAAGGAAATAAGGCATGAGATGCATACAATTATAAAGCTATTTACTTGGAATGTTTTAGGGAAAATATGTGATATAACGTTATAACACATATAAAGCTCGTTAAAAATTATTACATATTGCTGTGTGAGATTTAAAGTTGGTACATGTATTACGTCATGTGGTTATTTCTTAACCATTTTATGCCCATATAAGATTATCTGTCTTGTGACTTTTGACAATGATAGTGAGATAAGTGTTGAATTGACACTTTTTTCTAGGTTAATAAATGAGTTTTTCTACACTCTCCTACTTTTTCATCCTAAAAATCTTTCTACATATATAACAATATTATATAGTTTTTCTTTACTCATTCTCTCTCTTTTTTCAAACCGTCAATTCTAACATTTGTCAGCATCCTCCGGGTAGGAGCTTTTGTAGGAAGAAAATGTAGGATATTTTAGCATGTTTCTTAATAAATTTATAACCGAACTTCTGTTCAAATGTCATTAAACCTGTTGAACATGGTCCACAACTTAGAATAAATATGAAAATAATTTAGATACAGATGATTGAGTTTATTATAAGACTTGTTTATCATGATATTTTATTTGTTTGCATGTAAGACACCTGATTAATTGATTAATAACATATATGTGCACCTTCAGTGGTGTAAATTATACTTTGTTTTTTTATAATGCTATAGGCTAATGTGATATTATATTGAATTGTGTGAAAATCATGAAAGAACTTATTTGATTGGAGAATGTGATGATGTATTAAGCTTTTTATATTATTCGAGTTTTACATAAAAGGGTGCAATATAAATACATGTGGTCATAAACTAGAATCTTATGAGCCAAGATTGTTCTAGTAATTGGCATGACCGGTTAGACCATCTCTGTTTAATTATTATGTGAAATTTATAAATGGAAGTTAATTTTTCATCTATCACCATCAAATTACATTAAGGACTTTGTCCTATAAAGTTTTAAAAAAAGTATAATAGGGATGTATGTAGGCCTATACATCTTCCAGGTGGATCATTTTGAATTTTAAAATCGATGTATCGGCAAAATGATCATCAAAGACGCAACTTGAAGTTAGCGTGATTAGTGACTCAACTTATAGAATAGAATCATGGTTATCCAAATTATATTTTTGGAAATGGTGGTGAATACATTCAAGTATTGGGCGATTGTTGTAACAAGTGATGAAGTTTGTGTTGCTCATGTTCATACGCAAATTGATTTTGTTAAAACATTTATAAAACGTTTTCAAGTTGATTGCAAAACAAATAATTATGGAAGTTAAAGTAGCAACTAATGTGGTTACAACACTAAAAAGTTCTCTCTCCCTTGGGCGATTTCCGGCGCCGCCACCCCTACCTCATTTTTTCCGGCCAAACATCCAACTAAATCGTTTCTCTACATTCGTGTATGCAATCGGTTCTGCTTGGGTGTTCATTATTAGGGGTGGTGTGATTATATTTATTGTCATATCTTTTCAGTCGGAAATCCGCTATAGCCGCCACCTCTGCTCATTTTTTTCCGTTAAATCAAAGACTAAATCCGCCTTTCTACCTAGTGTATGCAATCGGGTTTAGTGTGGTTTGTGTATATCTTGAGGTGGCGTGCAATCCCAAACAAATCCGACCTAATTCTTCCAATCCGATTCGTTTTTTCTTTAATTCTTTTCAATGGGACTATTGATTTAACGGTAAGAATCTGATTTGAAGTGTGGGGTCGTTTCTATGGTGTTATCTTTTATTCTCAAACCCTAACATTCTAATTCTTCCAATCGGTTGCTGGGGTCGATATCGGGCCGGTTCTTAACCGCTATATCTGTTGATTGTTTTGGTGTCGGTTGGCTATTCCTTTATGGATTTGTACGATCCTGTAGTGGGTTTGAGAGAGGTGCTTTTATTTGTGGATGTATACCCACGTTTGGGTATTGATTATCTACGGTAAGATCGATTAGATCGTTTATGAGTGTTTTGTAAGTGGGTTATGGGAGAGATGGAAGTTGGTTATGATTGGGTCATCAATCGGATCATTTGGTGGTCAGATTAGTTTGGACTTGGGTTGCATATGCTGGAAGTTAGGTTGAATCACCCTATGTTTATGTTTTATGCTTGTTACCACAGCTTAGTTTATTCTATTGCCGGTTCAGTTTGGTCAAGTCGTGTTGTGTCACCGTGGTTTTCCATGATTGTTCAAACACTGGTTATTTCTGTCAAAGATGATGTTCACTCGTTTTCTACATGGTATTTTGAGGCGATTCTTGCCATTAGGAGTTGATTTCATTTGTGGATTGAATATGGTCTGTGTTTCTTGGGTCGTCTTACTTGGAAGTTAGCCGTTTAGGCTATTTGGAAGTCGTGTGAAAGAATAGCATGTATCATGCTCATTATACTTCTAATATTTAAATGAACACATTTCGTGTTAACCATTGATGAGACGTTTTTTCAGGAGCTTTTGTTGCCATCTAGGTGGTTTGATTTAGAAAGTTGTTTTTTGCTTCTTTCTTTGTTAGTAATAAGAATGGTTATGTCATTCTTATCTAGTGTTTTGGTTAGTAGCTTGTTGAAGCTTGTTCATGAGTTTGGCTTGTCATTCTCATGATGGTGTGGTTTGTTGCACTACGGTGCTTCTTATTAAGCCCATGTAACGGGCCGGGTTGTAGGACTTCACCTACACCGTTTGTACTTAAATGTTTTTTGGTGAAATACAATTTACCAGGGAAACCCTTTACCAAAAAAAAAAAAAAAAAAAAAAAAAAAAAAAAAAAAAAAACAAATAATTATAAAAACAAACTAAAAGTTTTATGAGGATTTTGATTTAAAAAAATAGAATATAAATTTGCATTATGCCAACAAGCTATAACGAATACTCCCTATTAGAATGGTTTTCGGTTAGGAACCATATGTTTCCCATTTGAATTTTTCTATAAATGTGCGGCACCAGTATTGTAAATCCACCATAATGCTCAAAAATTTGGGTTGTTAAAATTGATAATTCATTCAGGGGGAGAATGGGTAGTGAGAAATTTGGAATGAATTATGATAATATAAATGTTGATCCTCAGACTAATAAATATGAACTTTAAGTCCAAAGGACAATTTATATTCCATATCTAGTAATTTTCATACATGTTTAGTGACCTAAAGAAAGTGACTAGATCATATATACGATGCTAGTGCTTCAATTATAATGTGTGTCCCAACATGAAAACCAATGATTGGTAGTGAGTCTATGGCACGCCTGTAGTGTGATAGTCTAATCGATTCCAAATAAAGTCCTCGAATGAATAAATAAGATGGATCAAGAAAATAAATATGGTCAAATCGAGGTAATAAAGACCCTATAATAGTCTTCTTAACAGAAACTAGACACAAAGGTTCTTGAAAAACCCCAGGTAGGTGAAAATCTGTGAGATCTCAATAAATAAATGATATAATAGGTGAAAATCTGTGATATCTCAATAAATAAATGATATAATTTAATGTCATGTAAAGTGTTGAATCGAAAAGTAACGAATCCACGTCGATAGTACTACTATATATAATAATGGACTTGGTAATGATTATGTAAATATATAAGATAGCGATATAATCATGGTGAAGATCATAAAAGTAAACCTACAGGAAGCGCAAACATATAAATGAGTGACCGAAAGATTTAAAGATGCAAAGAACTAATAATAAAGAGACACATACTCATGTGGTGGACCCACTAATTTATTTAATATTTAATAAGTCTGGCAATAAAATAAGTAATCGATATGCATCTAAAAGATTTCTTAATAGAGCTCATGTGATGTTGATATTGCAATATACGGTATAAATTGTATTGAACATGTTAGTGATTCTTAATGTTTAAAGCACATTAGAAAAGTTCTCGAGAATAGTATTTGATTAAATTGAACTGATCATGTTTTGGTTATATGTGTTATAATCGCCTTAGTGTAAGGTATTGTGTCAAATAAAAAAATTTGTTTGCCTATAAAACTTTATAAAGAGACCTAAATTTGAATATGTTTCAAGTAGAATGAGTTTCTGAAGAAAAAAAAAATAATAATAATAACAATAATAATAATAATTGTTAACACCTTCATGTAAACAACTGCACATGCCACCGCCCATACATTAGTGGGTGAATAAAATAAGTAAATTGGCAACTTGCATTCCATAACAAGTAAGGGTAGGTGTTCCCTTAGTCTCTATATATACCAATCCGGTAAGTAAGTAGCTTCACTCAACTTAATTAGTACTACATACCATACTAGCTAATTACTACTACCATGGCTAAGCTTCATTCCTGCTTCACCAGTATGGAGCTCGAATCTTTAATCTTTCCATCATCCATCAAGCCTCCTAGTGCAACTAAAACTTTGGTCCTCGCAGGCGCTGGTATATATTTCCACGTTTACTTCCTCAACTTATACATAACCATGCATGCATGTTGTTTTATTATTGTACGTACGTTCTTGCAATAACTTAAAACCATGCATGTATTCTAACGTTTATATCATATATATGCAAGGTGTGAGACGTGTGGAAATACAAGGAAACATCGTGAAGGTTGCCGTGTCCGCCGTTTACATGGAAGAAAAAGCTATTGAGTCACTTCTCGTGAACTGGAATGGCAAAACCGATGTCGAGTTGCTGGACTCCGATGAATTTTTCAACGAAATCTATAATGGTAAGCCTTCGCTAGTTTTGAAACTTTCTTCAATTCTATCGCCAAAGAGTTCAATAATGGATCAAAGTACGAACCTCCTCCCTACTTGAATGGGAAAAATGATATTAATCAAGGTCTAATCATAGTTTAGCTAGATCAATTTATATACTTAAACAATTGTACATATATGAGAAAATGTAAATTTTTTAAATTGTTAAGTATAAGTTCTTAAATGTAACTGATAACCAACATCACTATTTATTTAGCACCTTAAGTTATTTTTACACCCTTTAATTTGTACAGGACCCTTCCAGAAACTAATTCATGTTCAATTGTTGCTACCGTCAACGGGTAAGTTTTTTGCTGAAGTGGCGGCGGAAAAGATTGTTAAGGTCTGGAAAGATAATGGAACATATAATGATGTTGATGCTGCAACCATTGAAAAGTATCACAACGCTTTCAAGGATGAAAACTTATTGCCAGGCGACTCTGTTCTCTACACATTTTTGTCCGATGGATCAGCTACGGTTAGTGCAATATTTACGTACGTACAATACATATGGAACTCTAATTAAACAAATAATTCATCCGATCCGTGTTTGTTTGTATGTAGGTGAATGTTGCTAAAGATGGTATCATACCCGAAGCTCCAATCGCAGTATTAGAGAACACAAAACTGGGATATACTCTGACCAAAGCCATGCTTCGAAAGGATGGGGGTAGTGTCCCAGAAGCGAGGCAAAGTCTCGCCTCTAGACTTTCGGGTTATTTCAACAAAAGTGTCTCCTAATCATACAACAATCCATCACATGAGTGATTTATATTAATGTATGGTGTGCCAAGTTTGTACTTTATTTGAAAAATAATGAATCTTTGTTTTACAATAAAGCATTTGGTGTACGATGTTTTGAAATAGAAAGCATTTGGTGTTCGATTCTTGCCGAGACCAATTATTACCCCTTTACCCAAAAATAAATAATGTAAGGTCACTATTTATCTATACTACCTTATAATGTATTTAGGACTTTCTAAATAAGGAAGTCTTAATTTTTTAAGCCTACACATCTTACTATAATTAGTAATTCATATTATTAAATTCTACCCTATAATAATTGCATTATAATGTATACTAATGACACATTAAATTTTAGTATTAAAATGGATGTTACAAACTTACAATAATACAAATTTATAATTGTTCAGTTATACAAAGTTCAAATGAGTATAGTTATAAATATCTATATTTGTATTGATATACTTTACGGAAATTCAAATACGCATCTACGCTAAAGATGGTATCATACCCGTATCACCAATCTTGAGGCGGCAATTTGCCTTGCTTCAGGGACAGTAGCGTCGTTTTTACAAAACATTGCCTTGATCAACGTAACCAAAAAAAATGGATATACGTTGATCAAGGAAATGTTTCGAAAGAATGACGCCACTGTACCAGAAGCGAGCTAAGTGTCGCCTCAAGACTTTCGGGTTTTTTCAGCTAAAGGAAAATTTAAGGGTCTTCTGATCGCATAACATTCCATCCTATCGATCACATGCGTGATTTATTTTAATGTAGCGTGCCAAATTTGTACTTTATTTCAAAAATAATGAATCATCTGTGTTTAAAATCATTCTGTATTGTGAGCGATGGCGTCGCCCTTTGGTTGGTACGTCGAAATCTTGACTTTGTCGTTTTCTTCATGTTTTCGCTCTTTTTCGTTCAAAAGTGCTTGATTCTAGCAATTTGCTTTCAAAATACCCAGAATGTGAAAAGGAATGATTTTAAGCAGTAACGGATATAAAATGTATCGATTTAGGGCTTAAATGACCCCCTAAAAACGTATGTTTTAAATGTAAGATATTGGATATCATAACACTACAAGTAATCAAGCTATGGGTCGTGTATAAAACTAGAGAGAGAAAGAGAGATGGGATGTTATAGAGAGATAAAAACAAAAGAAATGTTAGATTACCAAATGAACATCCAACACTCTCCCTTGTGGAGAGATGACTATTTATACATATGTCTACGCCCTCCTACGGGCTGTGGATCAGGTATACAGTGTGTAAAGACCTGTCCTTCTTCCACGGTATTACTTATACTACATTAAACTAACTAATATAACGTTATGCCTACGAGCTATAATATGCTAGACTATTGTTGGGGTGACCGACAGTTCATCATGGATTTTCCAAATCCTAACACTCTCCCCCTAAGGGAGGTCACCCCATGAATTACATTGCGAATCCTAGCATTCAATCTTTGATCTTTCATGCTCGAGCTCATACGCTTTGAAGCTTCCTTAATTTAACTTTACACATCAGTAAAGGTTCTTTGGCTTGAATTTTTCTTTGATAAGTGATCACGAGCTTTCTTTGAGATCATCCGCAATGTATAATCTCCAGATCATCCGTTGTTGCATCGCCTTTATGTAATGTTGTGACTTTTTGGACCAACATGCTCACACTATTAGGATCATGACATCTTTCCATCAGAGTAGCGGAAGCTTTGTTGTATGTCTTTGATTGTTATGATTCTCAATTCTAATCAGCCGCAACCGTCGGGTGTTCCTGCAAATAACAGTTAGCAATAAAGCGCACGAAAGTGTCTTTGACCACTTTCGTTGAATGGGGTTGAAAGAACCACATTTCTCCGTTGATCAATACAAGTACTGCTTGTGATCAGGTAGAATTCCGAAGAAACTCCTTAACAGGGTTTCGCAACTAATAAAGCCGTTCTCAACACAGAAATACTTTTTATATTTGAAACATGAATACACATTCGATGTGCTAGAGAAAAGAGTAGTATTGCACATCGAATGGTTTTTCAAAAGTATTCGTCAATTCATTTCCTGGACCAAGAGCTTGTTTGATGTTGGCTCTAGAAGGATTTCCATCTTCATCGTGAATACTTTACATATCACTCAGATGTTCTGGCAATACCACGAGGATAATGTGTAGGACTCTCAATATACAATCTTACTTTCCACATTGTGCGAAACAACAAGTATTCATTAATTGTGTGTCCTAGTGAGATTTTGTGGATGATTTATTGGCTTTAGACTCAATTGTGCACTTTGGTTTCCTATATCGGAGACTAGGGAGAGGGTCTCCTTCTTCAATATCAACCGTATCTAAGACAAAGTCGATAGATAATGTAGGTTCCCCGTGAGAATGAAACAAGTCCTTTTAAGAGAACTTGAGTAACTTGGGAAGTTTGGTGCAATGCTTCACTGGGTCCATGACGTCTTGTCTTCAATACCGGTCATATGTATTGAATCCGGTTTCTGCCCTAAGGTTGAATTATTGGAGGGCAATTTTTTTCACCCTTTGCACTTTACATTTCTTTTTCATTATTCAACCCCTTCAGTGCTTACCGAGACTTCATCACAGAACCTTGTTGGGTTTATTCCAGTTCTAGCTCTTGCTCAGTCGGCACTCTTCCCTTATTCTCACTTTTCTCTCTTTTTTTTTTTTTTATCATACCTTAGGACTTCTACACTAACTAGTGGATTGTCCCTGGGTAGATCCCTCAGGTTCTGGCGGATCATGGGAACGAATATTTAACTTTACCATCCTTATAACTCCAATGCATAAAGTAAAATGGTTGGTCTTTGGTACATTTCTTTCCTTCTTGAAACTAATTGAAAAATCATTTGGAAAATCAATCAATGTACTTGTGATATAATATCAAAGCATTTTGTACCTTAATTGTTTTTTATCATTCAGAAATGCTCCTCCTCAACATGTGCTTTATGATTTTGAAATTGTTTAGCACATGGAGGAAAGAGGACTTTGAAGTATTTTCTTGATCACAATTTCCATAGGAAAAAACCTTTTGATTTTCTTGGTAAATTCTCCCCCTCAATATGTGCGTTTGTTATTTGAAATCATTTAATACATAGAGGAAGAAGTTCTTTGAAGTACTTCCACGAACACTCTTGCCATAAAGAAAAACATTTCAATATTAATCAAGGTACTTATGTTAAAACGTTGAAACCTTTGTACCTTGATAGTTTTTTTTTTTAAATGCTCCCCCTCAATATGTGCATCGATATACGAAAATATTTAGCACATATGGGAGAACCGCCTATACATTGAGTCTTAAAAGATCACCTTTTATCAGATTTCATATTTATATCACATTTTCTCCTCCGATCAAAAATTTCAAATCCATTAAGATTTTGGATCCCAAGTGATTTAAATATGTTGGAAAAATTAGAGAAAATTGTGTACTGTTTTATTGCAACAATATTGTTTATTGGTTGGACTTAATCTATCCGTTTCGTGATTTTAGTTTACACCAATTATAAATGTTTCCCATGTCTAATTCATACCCTATATCATTCTTCTTCCTAACCTTTAGCTTACTAAGATTAGGGATTTGAACAGTCTTTAGAGTCTCATTCATGGATTTGGATCATCATTGATGATTTCATCGCCCTTTTTGATATAGTATTATTGGTGAAATTTTACTTAATCTTATCTTTTTCTTATTCGAGTTAAGGATTTGAGCAATCACAAGTATCGTTGTCGTCATTACGATTGTGTATTTGTGGTCTTGTCACTTTATATGGAATATGGGATCGGTAGAGGTTAAGAAGAAAGATCAAACCCTTAAGCCTTATCATATTCACATAATTTACCATTTATGCATGTTACATGTTAGGTTTAATGGTGGATATGTGTATCCTTGCCAAGCTTATGATAGAATATTCACACGACCGAGCAATTGAGCAATATACTAAATGTTACCACATAGATTAGTTGAGTGATTTGAGTGATTTCATTTTCTTATTTCGTGAGGTGTTTGGTTGTGCACTAGAGATTGAACACGAATGCTTAAATAGAAAAATATTAGAAAATTTTCTAGGAAATATTTTCATAAGTATTATCTGAAGTTTACTTGAGGACAAGTAAAGTTCAAGTGGGGGGATATTTGATAACATTAGATAACGACTGATTTAAAACATCATTTATCCTATTTATATTGCTCGTTTTATATCATTTTATATAAGAATTGGTACTTAATTGTTTATTTATGTAATTCTCAGTTATTATCGAGCAATTGGTGAAAGTTAGCATAAAGAACATGTTTTGGAGCTAAATTGATGAAGTACAAGCAAGTCTACAAAACTGGCAAGCAATACGCCATATCATTTTAGACAGATACGCCTTACACCAACACTTAGACGAATTCAAGACCATTTCCTAACTTTGATGCATACGCCGTATTCACTCCTACAACATGCCGTATATGAAACTTTGGTCAACAAGAAGAACAAGCACATTTTAGTACCAATATGCCGTATTCACATCTGAAATATGGCGTATTAGAGCCTTAACTTCACAAAGACATCCATGACGAGAAGACTCTAATACGCCACGACGAGAAGACTCTAATACGCCGTATCCGTGTGCAACAATACGTCGTATTGGATGGAGGTTGATGAATATTTCACTCCACTATAATCGTTTGGTTAGCGTATTATTTTCTTTAGGAATTCTATTTTAATCCATCTAAATATGATACTGTGTATTGTTACTGGGATTATGGGCTAATACTTGTAGGTATTAGCCAATTTTATGATAAATTGATGTTTTGATTTGCTTGTTCATTGACTTAATCCTTACCTCGCATTTATTAGGTATAGTGTAAAGCGGATGATTGACAAGTATCTATTGAATTAATCCTTACCTCATTATTATCGGTAAGCTCCTAAAGTGGATGATTAACTTGATTTCGGGTTAGAAACACATTTCTTACCTTTATCACTAGATCAATAGTAAAATGACCATAGGCTACTAGTATAAAGATAGGGCATAAGCTGGTAAAGCACTCGTTGTTCGCCTTAATATCGATATCGTAGCGTAGATAAATGATAATCAGCAATGAGACTTTATGCGGGTTTGGTTAATTGTGACAGGATTAACCCATATATAAACCTCGAGTTTAGGGAGAAGTACCACTTAGCTTTCATTAGAAAACCACCAACAAATGTACAATCATTGCTCACGTAGACAAATCTAGCCTTTTATTTGAATAACTTTGTTATTACGTTTTCTTTCATTTGAGCTTAACCTCTTCTTTATCGTTTGTTTATCTGCTTGTGTGTGTTACTAGTTTTATTTATCGCTTTATAAAACCAAAACTGTGCCAGTCTCTCAGCCTGAAATTCCCTGTATTGGGTTAGTTTAGGATTTAATTTAGTTAATTTAGATAATTAGAATACCATTAGTTTACGTGTTAATATCCACTTTTAGTGATCGATATCATATTTACCAACTAACCTATAATTGATCGGATACACTACCCGTTAGTATTAGTTTATAGGTAAAGTAGTCATAAAACTTGATGCATTAATTACCTATTCCCAACGACACGCATCAAAGGCCTACTGCATGTAATCAATATATTACACATCATTCATCGTATATACTATTTGCATACATTGGTGAAACTGAATCTCACAAAATAAGTTAAAAGAAAAAGAAAAAAAAATCATGTAAAAAGCCCTACAAATTTGGCATTCTTATAGATAAAATGTGTGTAGATTTTTAAACATATAGTTACATAAAATAGGTTGCATATATCCAAATTATTATTTTTATATCAAATCACATGAAAGATACTTTGTGTTATAAATATTTTTAGCATCGCTAACTAAAACATTGAAGGAATTATGATCTCTAAATGCAAAATGGTTATCATTGGATACCATTGGATAAAAAATACGTTTCTCAAAACATTTAAATTTTGTACATTTTTCAAGGCAGTCCAAATCGTTGTCCAAATCGTATACAAAATTTTGTACATATATAATACTTTATAATGCATTTAGGCATTCTAAAATTAGAAGGCTTAAAAATTCAGATTTTTTTACTTGCTTATTATGGAAAGAGTTTTTCTAACCAAAAATTAAGATAAGGAGCTCAAATCACTAAAAATTAAAATAAAGAGCTCCAATTATAAAATGACATGTGTCATTTCTCAACTAAAAATTCATCTTTATTTTTAAATTAAAATATTCTTTTATCTACTTATCTTTTTTATAATCTAATTTCACCATATTTTCTAAAATTTTATGCTCTTTAATTCAACATCCATTTTGATATATTTTTATGAGTTTTTGTTTTCATATTTTTAATGGGTTTATTTTATTTTAATTCAAATTTTTATAACTTTAACCTTTATTTCATTTATTTCAATCAATATAATCTTGATTCGTCAAAATCATATACTTTTGGGGTAGTGTTTGACGCGTAAGAGATTGCGAGGGTATTTATATACGCGAGAATAATGATGTCGCGGGAAAGCTACTGGAAAGTTACGGGTAACCCAAACAAACACTTACAACTAACACATATACATTCGAAGTGTTGTGAAACGAATTCACTTATCGCCGCCGCTGTGCGCGGGTACTCGGCTAGTACTTTATAATGCATTTAGGCCTTCTAAAATTAGAAGGCTTAAAAATTCAGACTTTTTTACTTGCTTATTATGGAAAGAGTTTTTTTAACCAAAAATTAAGATAAGGAGCTCCAATCACTAAAAATTAAGATAAAAAGCTCCAATTATAAAATGACATGTGTCACTTCTTAACAAACTTCAAACCTAACTCCTAACCACTAAAAATTAAGATAAAAAGCTCCAATTATAAAATAACATGTGTCATTTCTCAACTAAAAATTCATCTTTATTTTTAAATTAAAATATCTTTTTATCTACTTATTTTTTTATAATCTAATTTCACCATATTTTCTAAAATTTTATGCTCTTTAATTCAACATCCATTTTGATATATTTTTATGAGTTTTTAGTTTTTATATTTTTAATGGGTTTATTTTATTTTAATTAAAATTTTTACAACTTTAACATTTATTTCATTTATTTCAATCAATATAATCTTGATTCGTCAAAATCATATACTTTTGGGGTAGTGTTTGACGCGTAAGAGATTGCGAGGGTATTTCTATATACGGGAATAATGATGTCGCTGAAAGCTACGGAAAGTTACGAGTAACCCAAACAAACACTTACAACTAACACATATACATTCGAAGTGTTGTGAAACGAATTCACTAAACGGGTAAACAAACACATATAACTATACTTATCGCCGCCACTGTGCGCGAGTACCCGGCTAGTTGTTCCTCAAACATTTAAATTCAGTATTAACCTACCTAGTTTCACCAAACATTTAAATTTTGTACATTTTTGGTTTGACAACTATAACAATAAGTAGTTCACTGAGACATCAATTCTAAAATTAGGTTAAAGTCAATTTTACAATAACAAAGATGATTGATAATGTTAAAAAAACGAAATCAGAGATTACCCAAATGGATGTATCGAAATCGACGGTGATGACGGTGATGGAGAGAAGACGTCGACAGTGATGGTGACGGATAGAATGACGGAGAGAAAAAGGCAATGGTGACGGTGTGACGATGGTCCGACGACGTTAACATCCGGTAGAAGATCGTCGGAGATCTTCTTTTAGGTTTTCTCTTTCTGATTTGAGATGAAAATGAGAAGTTTTGTGGTACGTGATTAAAATGATACGTTTTTGTATGTAAATAAAAATAAGGCTCTATTGACCGTGTGTGTAGTATTAGTCAACAAAAAGTTATAGTCGAGAGATTTCATTTTGTTTGTAGTGTCTTATTTTTGCGACGTATTTAGTGGTGCGTTTTTTGGATGTCGTAAATTAGCGACATCATGTGGGATGTCACAAAACTAGAGACACCATTAGCAACATGGTTTGCCGTGTCGTAAGATAGAGATGCCATTAGCAACTTGTCTTGCACATCGCTAAAGCTATTCCACAGCCTATTTTGAGGTACTTTTTAGCAACAGATTAGATCAATCATCATCATTTAATTCATTTATAACATAACTCAATCATTAAACAATCATTTTTATCAAATATTTTTATTTTATTAGGTTTTTGTTAACCAAAACCTTTGAGGTTGTATTTAAACATTCTTTAATTAAAAAATTAGCATTGAATGAATTAGTATATTCTATAATTATACATATTTATTCATTTTAAACATGGAATGTTACGTTAAATATGGAATGTTTAGTGTTCATTAATTGTTATTTTTTTAATTATGGATGTTTAAACACAACCTTTTTTTTTACAATTAACTATAGCACCTCATTGAGCTAGTATTCGAGCTATGTCGACCATGGGTATCTTATGGCCTTGAGTCATTAGAGTAAACAAGATAAAATGGAGGTTGGTTGAAGGGGAAGCCATTGGAGTTTATACACAAATGAAGTAAAACACACGGAGAACGAAAGAATAGAGTATTTTGCAATGCTTTGTAAGTTGCAAAAGATGGTCCTTATATTAGGGGAGGTGATACTCACACCACACTTTTTGATTTATGCATCACTAGTTGTGCATTACAGTATTGTATTACAATACTATAATGCACAACTAGTGATGCATGAATCAAAAAGTGTGGTGTGAGTATCAATTCCTTTATATTGGTGACAATTAACTGTAATAATTACATGTTTACATAGAATCACGAAACTTGAAATTGCTGAAGTATTAATTACAGTACACGTTTAAATAGAGTATTGAGCATTGGTATTTGAAGCAACATTGGTATTTGTACAAAATTAAGTTAGTAATAGGTCAAATTTTTTTAACGAGGTATAAACCATAGGACCCATAATAGTTGTTGTTGGCGTCCTGCAACAAAAATAAACTTCACATGATTGCGCAGTAATTAAACAAATATATCCAGAAGGAATATTTGTCGGTACAAAATAGCATCAGCACTGAATATCATGATCAAACATTTCTATATTAATAATAACAACAAAGTTTGCATTTCCCAAATAAACACTTTTTTTATTTCTAATAATAGCAAAGACTAACCGAATTAATTCTATATATTTAATATTTTATACACCATGTGTTAATTAAAAACTCTTTGCTTAAAAAACTAGTTACGTGAATATGTACACATTCACGTATAAACTAACTATTCATATTAAACATGCATAAAATTTCGTAACCAAATCTATGTTGTCGTGAAAGTTGTAACACATTCTTCTGCGACGAAAATCAGCTGAAATCACCCACGATATGCTTGATCCATTATAACAATTAGGGATATTAACGATTCGAGCTTTTAACGAGATACTCGAGCTCGAGCTTGATACTCACGAGCTCTAGTTGACCCCGAAAGAAATTAGTGCTTGATTAGTTTGACGAGCCAAGCTTTGAAAACTAATATTTTGCTCGGCTCGTTCGGAAACTCATTTTAATGATCACGAGTCGAACGAGCCGAACAAGCCAACACTTAATATGTATAAGTTTTTATGTTTACTTAAAATTTTAAATAAATCTTTCTAATATGATTTAAATTCAAGTTGTAGCTTAATGGCTACGTTTGGCGAGAGCTTATTGAGGCTTAGGCTTTTAAAATAAGCTGGCTAATAAAATAAGTCTCGTTTGTCACACAGACTTATGAAGGTTTATAGCTTATAAATTAAGCCGTAAGCCTCCGTATGCCCAAGCCTATAAAAATAGGGCTTATAGCTAGTTAAATTACTTAAATACCATTAAAAATATAATGGATTATCACGCAAAATCTGTAAATATATATGAATTTAATTTGATGTATTTTTATGTGATTTTACATTAGTAAGCTTCAACTCCAACTTATTCGCCAAATAACTTGATAAAAATATAGGCTTCAGCTTTCAGCTTATAATAAAGCCCTAGCCCCAACTCCAGTCTCAGCCCGGCCCATTTCGTCAAACATACCCATTATATTCTAAGCTATATATTTACTTGAAAGTAAACTTCCTCCTTTTTCTTAGACTTTGTTTTAGAGCCTCTTTATTTGTCTTGTTTTCTTATCTCTTTCTATATGGGATTTGTTTTCTTTTAGGGCACGTTTGGTAGATAGAATTTCAAAGAAATGAAATAAAGCATAGAATAGAAATTCAAAGAATAGAAATCAGTAGAGAATTTTGTTCAATTCTTATGTTTGGTAACAATAGAGACTTAACCCGATAAATAGAAAAAAATAAATAAATAACATTTTGTAATATGAGACTCACATGTATTTGTTTCTAGATTTTTTTTTAATTATTTTTTCTAAATAACAATTCTAAAAAATTATTTAAAAACATATATTTTTTAAAAATCTTATTTTTAAAGAAATTATTTTTTTTAAAATTTATTTTTTTTTAAATTTATTTACTTTCTTTAATTTTTTTTAAAAACTAATTATCTTACAAAATACTCTCATTTTTCCCATTTTTAAACTAAAAGTCGTGCAAATGAAAGTTAAAAAATTGCACTACCAATTCTCCACAATTCTCCACCTTTTTATTTCTCTAACATACCAAACAAAAGAATTTGATTAACTTCCATTTCTCCATTCTCTTTTCCCTCTACCAAACATGCCCTTACATCTTTTTCTTACCATGTGTTTTCTTTTACTTACATCTTTTATATCTAATACATTATATTCTTTTTAGTTATTACAAGTTTATCAACCAGCTAAATGACAACTCTTTTAAGTTTAATTTATATAAATACACTTATTAATTGTCACACCCCCAAATTACCTGTTTTGCAGCGGAATGGAATTCCTGGGGATTGACTGTCATTGCATCACAGTTACAGTTATATTGAACGACCTAAAGTGTCGTTTGAAAAGCACATCGTTTGATATATTGAAAACATTCAGAGTTACAAAAGATAGGTTCCAAATGAAAATCAACTTGTGCGGAAATAAGTTTGTTACAATCCAAACGATGTTTTAAAGTGCATAAAACCCATGTGAGACGCGTCGTCACCGCGACTCTATGATACGTCCTTATGCATGCCATGAAGTATAGGCCTTAGATACCTGAAAATACATTGCTAAAAGTGTCAACACAAAGGTTGAGTGATTTCATAGAGTTTATGAAAATGTTTTATACGACTACCACAAGTATAAGCCATGTATGACAAATATGTCACATAAAAAATGTTACAATTGCTATAAGCACATGACACCGAAGCTAGACTGATCATGATGTTCGCTCCAACAGAGTGTTTTGCCAAACAACTCAAATAATGATATTAAATGAAATGAATCCGTTTGACCAGCTGGGACCACCAACCCGGATGGAGGAGTCACCCTCAATAGATCTATTCACTCGCCCTCGCTTCTTCCGGAATTAACGGTTCATGATTATGAAATGGGGACATTCAATTGGCAATGAGGTAACTTAAACAATGTAAATAAATTTGAATATACTTGGGCTCGTAATAAAATGATGTGCAATGTATTCTCCCCCGTAGGTTTGAAATGAAATATAAACTTGAAAGACGGGGCTATGAAAACTCACCTGATACAATGATTATGATGATATAGTGGCAATACTGAAATGAGGTGCAATCTCTAACTGCAACCTATTATGAATGATATGATCTAATATAAGTCATGAAATAATGTTGTGCACGCAAACTCGTATGATATCCATACCACTTGTACGTTTGAAAATAATGTTTATCGTCAAAAAATATGCTTATGACAACTTGTCAAGTTATAAAATACTTTACGCTTATATATGTTGAAACAACATCCCACGATAGTCGTTTAGAAATAGAACATGAATTTATAGCTTTTCGTCTTAAAATAATATACTTTGACAACTCATGAAAATGACTAAGTGGCCTCGAAAGGCTAGTCGTAAAATAATGAATATCGAGTGTTAGGAAACAAACTCAATGATTTTAGAAAGCTTGTAACATTATCTAAAAGTCATAACACTGAACTTTTATCCATACGAGTTCCGATCATAAAGAAAAATAATGGTGAAGTGAGGTAGTTGAGCTAAAAATGAAGTTTATGGGTAGTTTTCGGGAAAGTTTGAGTGGTCGTAGTTTACTCGTTAGAACTCCGTTTGACGAATGGTTGAACATTTTGAAAAATAGGCTAGGCGAACTCACTTTTACTAGAAGACATCGTTTTCTCAAAAGTATTCTATCGATATGAAAAATGGCTCCAAACATGGTCACTTGCGATAACCACTTTGGTCTAGTAGAAAATATATAAGTGTTAATACTTGTGAAAATAAGTACGATAGCCATAATTTATCCCAATTACAATTTCACATTCAAAAATATTAATCCATTTCGTTAAGCCACAACAAGCTATCCATTGGACTAGTCTCGTGTGCTAAAACAACACCGATCCAAACGCTCCTTTATGGACTCTAAAATGAGTAATTTAAGTAAGCAATCCAAACACTCCATTATATTTTAATAAACCCTCGCGCTTATAAAATATCGTTTTTATAAGGTTTCTAACGTACCCTAATAATTTATAGATGATACAATAGCATTTGGTAAGGTTTTCAAAGCTCAAACAGACTCGAAAACGCTTAAAAACACCCATTTTTATTTCCCATAAGCTATGGGTACTTTGACTTTTTCAGAAAAATTGTCCGTCTTTGACCATGCTTAAATATCTCATTTTACACTTTTAAGCTTACAAATCTCGCGATTAGTAAAACATCATTTCGGATAACTTTCGTGTTTTACAGTTAAGCCGGTTCGGACCCGAAAGGGGTCAAAACCTTGATTTAAAATCATATCAGCATGTATATTTTTACAAGTTGCTGTTAAAAAAATATAAGTTTCGTTAAACTTTAATTGGCCATAATTTCTTTTTTTTAAGTCCGTTTTCTACGTTCTTTATATCCTCGGAATCGTGATAGTATGTATTAATATATTTTTAATAAATCGACTCTTCTAGTTTATGTTTACAACTCGTTTTTTACCTTTGAAAAACCCTTGACAGCAAGTATATTTTCAAAAAAATAGTTTTCGTCGTTAAACTTGAAAATAGCGTAACTTCTTTGTTATTAAATCCGTTTTAACCCGTTCAAGCGGCCACGGTTTCGTTTTTAAATCTATTTTCTGAAAACGTAAACCAAAATAATCCCCAGCCTACTGAAATTTCCATATTTTACAAAACGTGACAGCAGCTAAATATATGTTGTCGAAAATGATTTTTCTAGCGTAATACTTGTTTCAATCACTTCAAATCAGCATTAAATCTATTCTAAACCTACCATACACCTTCTTAGGGTGTCATGGGTTCCTAAACATCATCAACAATGATATGTTTCAAGGGATTAATTATAGGATGATTAGAACTCATAATAAGTAATAAAAACAATTAAAAGTGGTATAAATACATATGATACTTGCATGTTTTCTTACTAGAATGATAAAATAGCTCAAGTAATATTATGAAAAAGTAGTAAAAATGTTTAGAACACTTACTTGAGTGATTATGAATTTTTGAGAAAAGCATACTTAATAATCTTGAGGTTTTTATTTCAAAACCCTAACTAGATTACTTCTATAACTTGTTTAACACTTGAATCTTGAAAAAAAAATGATGATCCTTCTTCTTTCTTGGTCTTGGCCGAATACCATGAGGAAATAAGAGAGGTTTTCTTTTGTTTTCACCATGAAAAATGTGGAACTATGAGTTTTCTTTTTAGAAAACTAATACATGTACAAGATATTTGTTTGTAAAGTGCATAGGTGTATTTTTTTAGTCAAGATAATATCAAGTATTGGTGAGTTGGAAGGGAAAGGTCGGCAAAGGGGGGGGGGGGTGGAAGGCATGAGGTGTATTTTTGTTGATTAAATGAGCTTAAGGTTAAATATAATGTATATTTGGTACATATAATTAATTATTTAGTGTAGCGTTAGCTAGAAATCGATTTTAGCGGAACAAAATAAAATATATTGAAGTCATAAAAATTATAAAGAAACATTTCTCGCAAGTATGAATAAATATTTATCGAGTTGAATTTACGAAAACCGTCGTAAATATTTATATATAACAATTTATATACAAAATAAATTCAAAACATCGGGTAAACTGATAATATAATTTTATAGTCTTAAAATGAGTATAAAAATATATTAGGATAATTTTTGGAATTGTCGGATCAATTATTCAAAATAAATGATTATGCGATAGCGTTTATTTAATAGAAAAATATACGTTAATGAAATATGCAAACCCCTGCATGAACTAATATGATGATGATGTTACTGATGATATGTAGACTAACTCTAGTCTATATGAAGTGTCCTCAATGATTTTTCATGAATTCGCAGCTAAACCATTACGGTTACGCGAATTTGATACTCGTACCTAGTTTACGAAAAATGATGAATAGTGAATTTTCTCCGGGAATGAATAGTGTTTCGTGAATAGTAAAATTTTGAAATAACCTTTCAAAGTCTCAAACTGACTTAAAAAATGATGAATAGTAACCGGTGAATAGTAATTTCCCGAGATGAATAGTAAAATTTTCAAAGTTTGCAAAAATGACCTGAAATTACGAGTTGTCACATTAATCTTATCTAAACTAATATAAATTATTTGAATGTGTGTTTTTGTTTGTAGAAGTGTTATATGATTTAAGTTTACACACTTTTGATTTATGGAATTATAACACCCCAATTTCAAACTTAGGTAAAATACATTATTATTGGACATTAAAAACATAAGTTTGTAATGGAAGGAAAGTACAAAGGTCTTGTAACATCCTTAAAGATGCAACTTAAAGCGTTAAAATTAAAACATTCGGGGCATAAGGATGTCAAGTCTAATTGGTCCCCTTTATCTACTCCATTCGTCTCCTCGAGTCCATACCTATTATTTTGAACCTGAAGATGTACAATCAATGCGTAAGCCTAAAAGGCATAGCGAGGTCATGTGTTGTATACATAAAATTTCGCACATATAATTCAAATGCATGATAAATGATAACATAACATATAACTTATGGGATCCCGATAAATGCAAACGTGTGTTAAAAAAATGCGAAGAAGACAATACGGCTCGACAAAAACGCTATTATCGGTGTTATCAATAAGTTTGATCTCGCAAAGGCAGAGAAGCAACGTTTGAGAGAATAATACGCGATTTGCAACGATATTTCGCCCGCAAGAAAAGCTGTGATTGACAATTTTTTTATGGATGAAGCCCGTAAAGACGACAACATTGCTGACACGTTGTGGGGGTGTGTTCAACAGATACAGAACAACATCAGCACCAAAATCACTTGTAGCTATAGGGAGAACACAACTGTTGGTGTGGGTGCATAAAGTTTGTCTGCTAGACCTAGATTTGTTGAGCAACCTCATCTGACTCAAATTGGGATAAGTTATACAGACGAGGATGAGGAGAAAGCCAAGAAGGTGGAAGAAGAACGTTTGGCTTACATCGAGGAATTTGCTGGTTATCGGTCTCCTTCGTATGTTTCTGTATGCGAGTAGCATTCAGATTAGGATATGTTTATGTAATTCGTATCGTAGTATATTTTAGTTCGTATGTTTTTTAACCGTATCGTATTGTATGATTTATGTAATATTTTTATTAGTAATGAAGTTTAATTTTGTTGTTAAAAATATTTGAATTAAAAAAAAAATTAACTAGCTCACCGCTGTGAAAACTAGGTCGTCGTCACGTCATCGGAGAGTGAAAGCTGATGTAGCACAGGTCACACAGGTCACCACTGTGCATAGCCTAATAATACCCCACCCCACCCCATCTCGCCCCGACCTCTATAAAACACACCACATTTCGAAATCACGAACACAAAAACACAACCATATACGGACAATCATTTACGTTCACCTAATATATTTCTCTACTCGTGAAACAGAGGTCTTGATGTATGTGTCGATCTAAGAGAGTCATCGCTCTTAACGCAAACTGGTATAGTTGATTTTGTGCCGGGTCGTGTGGTGATTGAGGCCGCATAACGTAAACGCGTCAAATATGAGGCTAAGTGCGTGAATATTGGATATGGGTTTCTCCCTTTTTCATTCTCTTCTTTTAGGGAACTTAAGAAGGATGCGGTGACCTTACTGAAGTGAATCCGAAA
The DNA here is from genome assembly GCA_910596185.1 of Chrysanthemum makinoi. Taxonomy (NCBI): domain Eukaryota; kingdom Viridiplantae; phylum Streptophyta; class Magnoliopsida; order Asterales; family Asteraceae; genus Chrysanthemum; species Chrysanthemum makinoi. The sequence goes on from OU343223.1 coordinate 317,527,042, forward strand.
GTTCTCTGTAACTTAAGATATTGGAACACGTGCTGCTATTCATATATTTAGTAAGATTAACTTTGATATAGTTAGAGGAGTGGGGGCTCAGATAGTATCTCGGCTCCCTACTAATTTTTTATAAATCTTAAGAGTCTCTAATAAAGTGATGTTTAAAAATAAATAATAATAATAATAATAATAATAATAACACGTAGGCAAAAGTTTTTGTTACTCCATCCGTCCCATATTTCCCAAACAATGGCTTGTATAAAACATATTTCCCAATGTATAGTATCTTCAATAATATTGACTATTTAATGGTGTTTTTTTTATTACTCCATTAGTTATCACTTTTAATTTTACTCCATCTACTTTAAGTTTGAAAAACATACCAATCGAATTTGGGCATGATCGTTTCCAGTATAACTAGTTATAATACCTGTGTACGCACAGGGTTTTGATAAAAAAATTTATTCTGTATTAATATTAAATATTGTGTTTTTAAAGCTAATTGCATATAATCATATAATTATAAGTTTCGTGCACGCACGAAGTTTACAAATAAAAATTTCTGTTAGGTAACTCAATATTTAATTTTATTTAGCTGACAAAGATGTTGATATTGTTATTTAAATTTCACTACTGATGTTATGTTGTACACAGATGCAAGTTTAATAGCACATAATGAATGTTGATAAAGTTAAAGTATACTTATTTTATAATGAGCATTGATATTATGTTGATGTTTTATAAAAATGTTTTTTCTAGATAGCCTTATATAAATAAATAAAAATTACATAAATCATTGTTATAAGTACAATTGCGTATATTTATTTTTATATTAAAGTAAACCGTGCTTACAATTTGATAGCTATATTCCCGTTTTCAGTAATTTAGCCGTATTTAAAATGTAAACTCGTGTCCACGTAGGTTATTTTAAAAATGAAATAAATAAGTCCTTATTGAACCTATATAGTAAAAAAATTGATACTTATAATCTTATGTAAATTTATATGTTGTTATTTTAAAATAACATATACATTGTATTTTTTAAGATATAAAGTTTAAAGTGTATAAAGTATAAGGAGGTATTTGTTTATAATCCAAAGTTATTAAAAAACATGAAGATTTATAATATTACACTTAACTCTATGTAATTTTTAAAAAATCAACCACTAAAGTTTTATTAACCACCTCATCTTTTTTTAAGTTTTTGTTTTCACAAATTTGACACCTATATTTTTATGTGTTTTTTTTATCAACCAAATTTCTCCACCAAATTTATTAAAGTTTGACCAAAATCAATTTAATTTTGACTTTTATTAACTAATCACATCACATGATTTTGCTTATGTGGCGAAATTGAACTTTCCTATTGGCCCAATTTTTTTTTCAGTGAGAAGGGTTTTTCACAAACACTCCGAAATGATGTAATTATTTTATTATATAAAAGATTAACATCTTAAAGTAGTTATCACTTTTATTACTCCATTGTATATTTTTCATTACCTCAATTTGTAACTAGCAGCAATCTTAAATAACAAAACAATAGTTGTAAGCAAGACATGTTTAGCCTGACTATTATGGTTTCTCAGTAAAAATTCAACTTAAAATGTGACTCAAAGCTAGGTAACTGACGAATTTGTTTTGTTGATTACAGGTATCAACTACACCTACAAGGGCATCATAAAAAGAAAATCATCTTCACGTGGGATGAGTATGATAACCTGGGCAAAAATATATTAGATGAACAAGCGGCTCACATTAAGATCAATATCGTTTTCTTTTTCTTTATTTATAATTTGTAATTTGTATTTATTAAAGGATTTAATAAAAAGAGGCTATATTATCAAACTAGGAAAGTAATGCCATACAATAGATAATATTTTTGAATATGCCATAGAATGGTAATTATGTTTTTTAAAAGCAATTATTTGGTAAAAAACTCCAAAAGTTTTTGTTACTCCATCCGTCCCATATTAAATGTCCACTTTGACTTTTTAAAGTTATTTTTTTCAACTTTGATATTAAATATTTTTGTTTATTTTATACAATATTTGATGCAAAATATATGAATGGATTGTGTTTTAAACGTATTTTTCATTGGTACAATTTTAATCAAATATTATTATGACACAAACAAAAATATTTAAGGTCAAAGTTGAAAAAGAAAGACTTCAAAAGTCAAAAATGAACATTTAATATGAAACGGAGGTAGTAATATTTTATAATACCCCGGCCTCTATAAAACACACCACGTTTCCAAATCACAAACACAAAAACACAACCATGGATCTCTTGATCTTGTTACAAAAAGCCATTATAGCCTCATTCACAGGCGTTATTGTGGCAATCATTGTTTCTAAACTTGGCGGCAAAAAATTTAAACTCCCTCCTGGCCCATTCGCAGTCCCAATTTTAGGCAACTGGGGGTTACAAATTGGCAACGATTTAAACCATCGAAACATAGCTGATCTAGCTAAAAAATTTGGGAAAATATTTTTATTACGTATGGGTCAACGTAACGTAGTAGTCTTGTCCTCCCCAGAGCTAGCAAAAGATGTGTTACATACTCAAGGTGTGGAATTTGGGTCACGTAGGCGTAACTTTATTTTCGAGATATTTACGGGTAAAGGTCAAGATATGATTTTCGCAGATCATGGTGAGCATTGGCGTAACATGAGACGTATAATGACTCCACCATTTTTTACTAATAAAGTTGTCCAAGAGTATAGGTATGGTTGGGAAGATGAGGCGGGGAAAGTAGTTGAGGATGTTAGGAATAATGCTGAAGCTAGTACTAAGGGGATTGTTATTCGGAATAGGTTGCAGTTGATGATGTATAATAATGTGTATACGCTCATGTTTAATAAGAGATTTGAAAGTGAAGATGATCCTTTGTTTTCGAAACTTAAGGCTTTGAATGCTCAAAGTGGTAGATTTGCTCATAGCACCGAGTATAATTATGGTGATTATATTCCTCTTTTGAAGCCTTTGTTTAGAGGCTATCAGAAGCTGTGTGAGGAGGTTAAGGAGAAGAGGTTTCAGATGTTTAATAGCTTACTTGATGAACGAAAGTAAGTACTACTGTCCATTGCGTTTTGATACAATTAAATCTGCATTTCTAGATATATGGTTATCTAATTTTGTTTTGTAGGAAGCCTGGAACTAGAAAGACATGTGCAATGGATCCCATTCTTGAAGCTAAGGACAAGGGAGAGATTAATGACGACAATGTACGTTTAATTGTTGAGGACGTCAATGTTGCTGGTGCGCTTTTGTTTACTTACTGAAAAATCATCCTTATACATGATCAATTGATGTTAATCTAACTATTTTCTTTCTTGAAAATAGCACTCGAGACAACTCTATGGTCCATGGAATGGGGAATTGCGGAGCTCGTGAACAACCCCGAGATCCAAGCAAAACTACGACACGAGGTTGACACTAAGCTTGGACCCGGTGTCCAAATCACCGACCACGATCTTCAAAACCTCCAATACCTACAAGCCGTAATAAAAGAAACTCTACGTCGCCGCATGGCAACCCCATTCCTAGTCCCACACGTGAACCTCCACCGTGCTAAGCTCAACGGCTTTGACATTCCCGCGAAAAGCATGATCATGGTCAATACCTGGTGGTTAGCCAACAACCCCGAGCAATGGAAGAAACCAGAGGAGTTTAGGCCCGAGAGGTTCTTCGAAGAGGAATCAAAGGTTGAGACTAATGGAAATGATTTCCGATACTTACCTTTTGGATTCGGGCGTAGGAGCTGCCCTGGGATTATTCTTGCATTGCCGATCCTTGGTATTACAATTGGACGTTTGGTGCAGAATTTTGAGTTGTTGCCACCACCAGGACAATCTAAGATCGATACAACTGAGAAAGGTGGACCGTTTAACATGCATATCTTGAAGCACTCGACCATTGTTGCAAAACCTCGATCCTTTTAAGGTTTTTTAATTGTTGTATGTGCTCTTGTCGTATACCTAAGTGAGACTATTTTCGTGTGGTTTTAAGATTGTTAATTTGATATGTATTATCCATTAAGTACTAAGGTGCTGTTTGGTTTACTGCTCTGGAATGCCAGTCAGTACCACTTTGATACTATGATGGAATAAAAATGGATTAGGATTAAACTATCAATCCTAAAACATTGTTTGGTTTTATAAAATGGATGTGCGGGTATCAAAAATATTGAGAGAGTTGCATTTATGTCTTTACAAAAACTCTAAATTGCGTATATATTCAACTTAAAACTATAATAACATATATATTCTTCTAAAGTTTAAAAAATGTCATACATGTCCAATTTATAAAATTATGTACTTATAAAACATATTTCATTGTGAAATGTCTATTATACCCTTGTTTACAAAAGTTACTTCTCCAAATATAACAGTTACTTTAGACTCCCCATTCGTGTGATCCAATATAGAGTTTCGAATATGAAGAATAATTTAGTGTTTTATGATAACAATATATTTAAAACAACAAAAAACATTAACGTATTAATTTGCGGGCATAATTCTTTGGCATTGCTAATTTAGTGTTTTATGATAACAATATATACACTAGACGAGTATCCGTACATAGCAACGAGATTTTAAAATGACAGATCGTTTAGTAATAAAAAAAAGTTTATGTCATATAAACGAAAAATAATATAAGTTTGGAGATTTGGTGATTAAACATAACGTTTTGAAACCCGGTTCGACTCGGGTGGTTCAACCGGTTGAACCGTTCCGGTCGAAAAATAGGTCGGTTTAAATCGAGTCAACCCGATGGGTTGGATCGAAAAAGGGTCAAATTAACCCGGGTCAACCCGCCGGGTTTGAAGTGTCCCGGGTGAACTCGGTTTTTGATGTGTATTAATTGTTTCTTTTTGAAATATATGTTTTCAATATTTCTTTTTTTAATTTCAACTTTTCACTTTTTACTTTTTGTTTTTGCTTTATATATAGTATAGCAGAGTACCAACACGTTTCGGCGTCAGGTATCTTGTGAAGATTAACCGGATAAATAGATCTCGATGAGACCTAATTCCACCGGTTTATATCGTTTTCAACGTGTCCTCTCTGGTTCGTTTTCGGATAGTTTTTATTGGTTAGCTGAACCGGCAGCCACACCGGTTTCTAGTTGAACCCTTTGGTCCGGTCCAGTCCGGTTTTTAAAACTATATATACCATCAACTTGTTAGCTTGTATGAAGCTTTGTGTATTTTATCAATTTATATAATGTGTATAATAACATGTAATTGGTTGTTTTTAATTTGATATATATGCATTTAATTGGTTGTATAATGTGAATAAATTATTGCACTTTTAAGTAATATAGGTGTTTTAATAGAAGTATTAATTACATTATGTGTTTCTCTCACATTTGATTTTCAAGATTTCACTTTTTAAGGTTTGACCATAAACTCTTTATATATAGTATAAATATATCGTTAAGATCAAATAAGAAACAAAATTAAAATAAAAAAAATAAAAAAATAAAAACCATAACCAAACATTTCAATTAAAAAAAATAAACGACCCAATAGCATTCGAATCAAATCATTACGAAATAGACCAAGGACAACGTTTTAATACATTAATTCCATCAATAACATCATAAGATTTTTTTTTATTTTTTTTTTTTATTTTAATGCTGGCTGAGTAGCTAACTATGACAGTTTATTCAGCCGCTTTCTTCAAAAGGTATGAGAACGGGGGTTGTGCAAACGGGCCTTCGAGAAATGACTTTGCGACTACTCTACTCAACGCCTCAGTCACGTGTAATCCGTCCCAATTCATATACCGGGACGGATACTTGCACGAGGTAGCCCCTGGAGAACCGCACGTGCCTATCGTCGTATTGAAGTTGTAACGACCACCACCACTCCCACAGCATGCTTTGAACCGCTCGGTAAAACCATATTTTTTAGAGTACTTATAAACCTCACGGTATGCATGCCAGTCATCACCGTACACAATAACCGCAGATGGAAACTTCTTTCGTAGACTATGTAGTTTCGCTTCTAGTACAATGTTGTGGTCATAACTTTCTTTATTCTTGGCTGCCACACAACCAATATCGTCCCGTTCTTTTGGAATGTCCCCGAATAGAAACGCTGCAGGCATACATCCGGTCGTGGGTAAACCTTGTACTACAAGATATTTAGCACCCATTTTCAATAGTTCTTTAATAAGTTTGGTTTCGTACCATATAGCTACCTCTTGAATAGTCTTGCTAGTAGTTTTAGTCCCACTTATGTAATTATAATCATTTGCACCAATTTCTCCGATCCAAACTAACGCACCATCGAACACGGCCTTGCATTGTTTAGGGGTTAAGGCGGCATCTTTACATCCTGAACCCTTGATATGATCTTTGAACCACTCGAGTTGCGTAGGAAATAGAGTCTCAGGGACGGTATCCCATGTTGAGTTAATTTTCATAAAAAAAGAGTAAGGAATCGCGGTGGTGCCACCAACCGCGAAATTGACACCATGAGTGGTATCGGCGGATTTGTTAGCATATGGTGGGATGTAAGGTAAGTTGAGATACTCTGCTAAGAAGTCAATGACAAGACGGCCATCAGAGTATCTGTTTGTGGCATGGTGGAAAAATGTACGACCGTAAGGAAGGTCAGAGATGTGTCGCCATATGAATGGTCCGTGAGAGTTGTTGTTGTTCCCGGTGTCGCTATACGAGTCTCCAAAGACATAGATTTTCTTGAAGGGTCGGGGTGGAGAGGCTGTGGAGAGTGTAGAAAGGACAGAAATTGAAATGCAAAATGTGACTAGTGTAAAATATGAAATAGAGAATGTGGGTAAAGAAGACATTATTGTTTGCTAGATTTGTATTGTGAATTCATGTTTAGCCAATGGGGTTTATATAGATGGAATTTGCATACCATAATTAAAAGATTCTTAACCTCTTCGTTATTTGTTAATGTGCCATACTATTAGTGCATTTGATGTGATTTATTTTGTGAACATGCTCAACAGTTCACACGCTGCACTTTTTTCGTAATGTGATTGGTCCAAAATAGTTGCCAACTTTATTGTACACACACATTATAGCTTAATTACCGTGTAATACAATTTCATAAGTGATTATTGACCAAATTGTACTATGTTATGGGAACTCTGCATAAAAAACTTCTTGGTTGTCTTTGGTTTCTCATCTTAACCTTAATCAACCAAATAGAAAACCAAGGTAAACATAAAAAAGTAAACAAAACACATACAGAGATCACAAGCAACTTCTGGTCATATGTAATCTTTTTTACTCTTTATGCTTCATTATGGTTTATTTTGGTTAATTCATGATTTACTTTAGATATTGCTTTTATTCTATTTTTTTTTTCAAATTAGGGTTTCGTGAATTTGGGGGTTTTCTTGATTTGTTTTGTAGGTTGAATTGCTGATGATGTTCGTAGCTAAGCCTTTTGATGATGTTATGCTTTTTAATTAGGTGTAAAAACATCGTGCATCCTAGCTAGGGTTTGATGTTTTAGGTTTTTTGTTGTATTTGATGTTTTGGGGTTTTTATTGTATGCTTCAACAATCAATGTTGAAAGGGTTTTGGTGCTGCAATGTTTTTCGGATGTCTCTACAATTACGGAGCTTCCATTTTGTTGTTGTTGGCCAATTGGCGATGCCATGTTTTATGCTTTCTGGAATGGAGTGTTTCTTTATGTTGCTTCAAATTAAGGTATTTTTTTTTTTCTTTTTTATTATTATTTTTTTTTAAATTGGGATTCGACAAATGTACGGATAAAAATATTAGATTTTTGTTCAAGAAAAATTATCTTTTGATTGAATCTATTATTTCATAGGGTGATTGTAATATTCATGAGGTTGTTTGGTTCCAACTTATGTTGCTGAAATGGTTAAATTGTGAAGAAGGCATTATCTTGGTTTTCGGTTTTGTTCTGCTACCTGTTTATCATTGGCATATGCAGCCTGTCTGTTCGTGTCATTTCTGTATCATATTTGTGTTATCGTTGCAGCCATTGCCGGTATTTGACTAATCATTATACTAGGCATCTAAACAAGCAAATAAACTAATTATGCAACTACTAAACATAGAAAACATAAACTAATCTTAAATTGCTCAAAAGAATCGAGATTAAATTAAGTCTAAATATTTTACTAAAAGTAGCAACCGATCGGCCGGCTTACCAGCCGATCGGTTGATCACTCCTGATCAGATTTTTTCTTTTTTTTTTACTTACTTACTTAACAAATCAAATATACTCAAAATAAATCAAATCAAATTCCCGACAACGGAGCCAAAAAATTGATGTGTCATTTGCGTACAAGTTTTAAAAACTATAAAACCCGATTTATCTAATTATCTCTTTTAACACATACTAGCAAGTATACTTGTCCGTAATAATAAAGGTGGGTAAGTCGAGATCGTCTCAAGGGATTTGCGATATAAGATTTGTTAAAACAATTAAAGAGGGTGTCAAACCACTTTAGATGCACTTAGATAATAAAGAAAACCAAATCCAAACATATACTTGTGTGTAATCCATACCAAATTATTTTGAATAATCCTAGAAGTTTGGTGTAACTTGTGATGATGCACAATCCAATGTAAATGATTTACACTCAATGGTTTCTATCATGAAAAATCATTATTAAGAATTCTCTCGTTTTAGTTAACCCTTTCGGCCTATTGAACTAAAATGATAATCTTCCGAAAGCTCCAATTGTTTGAAAATCATTTCTTATCTAATTTGTTCTTACGAATCCTTTTGGCTTTTTCTCGTGATAAAATAGTTTCAAATCCATTTTAATGAGTGAACATAATGTTTGTCATACATCATGTGCCATACTAATTCGTGCACTAACGTTTTGGAATAAAAACATGAAGAAAATCCTTTCGGCCTTTTTATTCTTTAAAATGTTTTTACCAACAAATTAAGCAAGATTAGATGTTATTTCAACAAATTCATAAAACAATAAATGTTTTCATGTATCACATAAGATAAGATTACTCCACCAATAGTTACTTCATACACACAAGTATACCAACAAATTACTCCATAACAATCATCATAATAAAACACAAGTAACAAACAAAACTTTCATTAAACTTAAAGTAAAAGTAGTTCATTACAAAAATAGAATAAGATATACCTATCTTAGAGTTTACAAGAACTAGAATTGTGGAACTATAGCAACCCCACTCCTCTAATCACCCCGGATGACCTGTAATAACTCCAAAACACTACCAAATGAGAGACTTGAACTCAAACTCCTCCTGGACGTTTTACAGCTTCAATAAGACTTTTATATTGAAAAAATAAGATAGTAATAGCTTTGGTGTAAAGTCTGTTATTTACAAAGTTATGTAACACCTAGTACACTAAACTAGGACCAATATATAGCTAAGAACCCTTAACCAACAAGCCAAAAACGTTCTCAAGTAGTTAATATCAAGAAATGATTGGACTCAAATGATTAAATAGAAGTAATGCCTTCATTAAATGTAATTTTGTAACTGCAGAGCTGAACAGTCGATCGGTTGTGGCACCAACCGATCGGCTCCTCCTTTTTGCCACCATCCAGCCGATCCGGTTATTGGCTCCGACCGATCGGCTGGAGTCCATCCGTACAATGTTTTTGTCTTTTTCTTATTTCGGCTCGATGCATTCTTTTTCTTCGCTTGCGGCACTGGTTTATTCAATAGAACTTGATATTTTCCCAATATAGAATCCATGAAAGCTTGATACCTTCAAATCACCGAGTCCTTACGTGGTTTCAATCTTAGCTATAATCACGGGAATCTCCAAATGTGCATAATTACTCTAATTCTTCTTTTTTTCAACATCTTTTCCTGTATTTGGCTACATTCACTTGCATATATACTTTTTCACGGTTAAGTAACAAAATCATATAAATATAACCAAATATGATGCATAAACTAACGATAACGCAACTAAAAAGATGCTTATTCTGAGCGTTATCAAATTCCCCCACACTTAAGTTCTGCTCACCCTCGAGCAAGTCCAGCATTTAAAAAAATTGATTTCAATGGTATCAGTATCGTGATTCCCAAAATCTAACAATTTTTTGAAAGAAATAATTGTCAATTTGCATTTTGTGTGAAAATTCTAGAAACTTAAACAAATTACTCTTGATTTAGATAACATAACCAAGCACCTCACGAATGATTTTATTTTATTTTATTTTATTTTTATATTTTCTTTTAATAACAAACATTTCTCCTTCATACATCACATCTACCTCACACTTCGTATAAGCATACACCACAAAAATACTAATAAGAAAGACGTCTCCTTCATCTTTGTCGGAATGGCACATATGATTGACAAAAGTGCGGCTAACTCATAATCATCAAAAACAATCCAATCAACCAAGCAACTAGCAATCAACCGATTAGACTTTAACAATGGTAGGCTAAGGTTCAAAGTGTAAAATATTTTCTTTTTCTGGATTTAACAAAATAGAAAATAAGGGCTCAGAGGGTTAAACAAAGGGTATCTAGCGCTAAAGATAATCGCTAACAAATGGGTTCCAAATACAAGGGTAACTAACCAATGCGATTAGCGAAAATTTCTTTTAGTAAACGGAAGGCCATTTGGTGTAAATCCTGAAATTGCCTCTTACCACTTGAATATATTTTATCACCCAAAAGTGATTTTAACCGTAATGCATAACAAGTACAAGTTCTAGAATCAACATAATCACCAGCACACTCATAGCAAACTATATAGCATAAAGGAATGCTATATACAAAAAGGCTCAAATCCTCACAATTTAAGTGGAAAGTCTACAACATGCACTAGTAAGTGTTATCGAATCTAGAATGAAATTACTCAATAATTTGATTAAATTCCAAAAAAAATTTCAAATAGCTTCTTTCTATCATTGAAATAATCAAGTTGTTTTTAAATATATATTACATAATGTGTGAAAATAACTAGAAAATCAAGGGCGAACAAATCTAGTTACGTGACTCTAAAAATCACCTAAAAATAAAAAATAATAAAATAATAAAATTAAACCATTTATACTATTTCCTTCCCTCCCTGATTACTAAGTTTTGCATTGTGCTCAATGTAATAAAAATGAACTTCAAAGGAAAGGAAATGGTAAAAATATATTCAAAAAGGTACTACCGAAGTGAATACGCAATATGCATATTTGGTCATAGATAAGCGAATGAGTTCCCCGACTCCGAATATTGACCAAAATTAAGCTTCTTGCATATCAACCCTACAAAAAACTGCAAAATATATGAAACAAACACGACAAAACAAACAAAGATTCAAAGTTGGTAATTGCCGTATTCATGTTTTCTTTAACTCGTGTACTTTCTATCCATATACGTTTGTTTATATATGGATTTGTATGTTACTAATACTCATTTGCTTTATGTATTTTACTTATGATCAATTTGTTAGTTATCGAATATGTAGCAAAGAGTTAACGTGGTAATGAAAGTATATGGTTTCAATTGGACTCATGGGTAATGAAAGTACATGGTTTCAATTGGACTCATGGTTGTACAAGTGAGCCACATGTCTTATCTAAAGTATCGCTGTCAACATTTAAGAGGACACAAAGCAAGCAGTTTTTACATTTCAAAACACTTATATTGTGAAAAGGATCTACTTCGATGAAAATCTTGGAATTGGGATTCTTCTTTTGTTACGAACTTAAATTGAAAGCTGGTGTTTCGGTCATTTTGTTATGAAACACTGATGAATCCAATGGTTTGTGCAACAGAACATGACTTCGTGTGGATCGGTTGACGAAAAGTTGCATTGATGCCATTATAATCAACAACAACCATTTTGGTAAACGAGTGCTTATCGCACGGATGAAAGTATCATCTTCTGATAAACATTTACTGTTAAAGATTGTAAGAAAGCAGTTCCTTGTGTTTGTCTCTTTCACATGGACAATCAACAAAAGTCAAGCACAATCACTTAGGCAAGTCGGTTTGTATTTACCACAACCTATTTTTACACATGGCGAAATATATGTAGTCGTCTCTCGCGTTAAGAGCAAAAAAATATTGAAGATGTTATTCGCGACGAAGAAGAAAATCTAACTAATACCACCACCAACGTGGTCTACAAAGAAGTTCTACACAATTTATGATCACATCTACACGTACACGTATATCGCATTCGTAGAATTGAAGATGCTTATTTTATCTTTTGGGAGTTTTGACTATTATGTTTCATATAACGTATGTTTGATGATTACCAACTGTACACTTTACGTTTGTTTATCCATATGTGGTTCTTTCTAACTTATAACTTCATGATACTCAACGTCATTTACAACATTCTTCAACGTTACCAAAAAAATACCCATGAATTTCACTGGTCTAGTAATATATATAGAGAATGTGTATGTATTTACGTAACTAGTTTTTTAAGCAAAGATTTTTTAATTAACACATGGTGTATAAAATATTAAATATATAGAATTAAATCGGTTAGTCTTTGCTATTATTAGAAAAAAAAAAGTGTTTATTTGGGAAATGCAAACTTTGTTGTTATTATTAATATAGAAATGTTTGATCATGTTATTCTGTACCGACGTTCAATGATTCCAAATGTATATTTTGTCTATGAATGAAAAAGTTAATCGAGTGTGACAAATATTCGTTCTGGATATATTTGTTTAATTACTGCACAATCATGTGAGTTTTTTTTTTGTTCTAATGCTTTATAAATTGCTATATATGAGGTGAGTTATTTTGCAAATTTTTATTTTGGGGGAAATTGAAAAAAAAATTTAATTATTTATTGCATTTATCTAAAAGGAAAAGATTTAAGATTAAAAAAATATGGAGAGATTGAAAGTTTAAATTCATTCAAAACTCACCCTAACCACTCCCTCATTATCTGTATAGATGTCAAATTTGGCTCAAATTGTAATCAATGGGCATTTTGGCATTTATGTACGTTTTCCGCTTTCATACATTTTCGTCTGTTTTCATACGTTTACGTCCGTTTTCAGAGTTTCTCCTACGTTTTCATAAGTTTCTATCTGTTTTCATACGTTTTCGTCCGTTTTTGTACGTTTTATACGTTTTTGTGGATTTTCATATATTTTCATTCGTTTTACAAAAAAATAATTTCTTTAAAATATTTTTTTAATAAGATTTTTAAAAAATATTTTTTTTTAAATAATTTAAAAATAATTTAAATAATTTTTTAAAATATTTATTTAGAAAAAATAATTAAAAAAAATCTACAAACAAATACATGTGAGTCTCATATTACAAAATGTTATTTAATTTTTTTTTTCATTTATCGGGTCAAGTATCTATTGTTACCAAACATTAGAATTGAACAAAATTCTCTACTGATTTATATTATTTGAATTTCTATTCTATGCTTTATTTCATTTCTTTGAAATTTTTTCTACCAAACGTGCCCTAAAAGAAAACAAATCCCATATAAAAAGAGATAAGAAAACAAGACAAATAAAGAGGCTCTAAAACAAAGTCTTAGAAAAAGGAGGAAGTTTACTTTCAAGTAAATATATAGTTTAGAATATAATGGGTATGTTTGACGAAATAGGCTAGGCTGGGACTGGAGTTGGGGCTAAGGCTTAAGCTTGGGCTTTATTATAAGCTGAAAGCTGAAGCCTATATTTTTATCAAGTTGTTTGGCGAATTAGTTGGAGTTGTAGCTTATTAATGTAAAATCATATAAAAATACATCAAATTAAACTCATATATATTTACAGTTTTTGCGTGATAATTTATTATATTTTTAATGGTATTTAAGTCAAGCGTGGGTGATTTTCTAAATTTGAAAATAAACTAGACTTGAAAATTGTTTTTAAACTCTTGTTGCCTTTAATGATTATTTTTTTTGCTTAGATTATGCTTTATAAATATAATACACAATTTTTTAAAGGAGGAACTCATTTAAAGTCAAGAAAACATGCATGTATCAACTAGCATTAGTCAAATGACTGATGAGTGATACTGAATTGATATAGGTTCCGATAATTACAAATGCAACTAGCTTGTAACTAAGGTGAGTATTCATGACTTTTACTAAACGGGTATGTACACTATAAGTCAGGATTATGCTTTGCATCTCATTATTGTGGTATCTATGTGATTTATTGTTATATACACGTGCTTCGCATTTCATGAAATTATACATGTACGTTGTTTTAATCAATACAAATTGACAAAAAAATGTTTTGATAATTTTTCAATTATGTTTTAAGTCTCTAACTTTGTTATTTCGACTTTAAAAACAATAAGACTAGCAAAACGGGTTAGTAACAAATTATTAATTTTCCGTAATACAATTATCAGGATCCCATAAGTTATATGTTATGTTATCATTTATCATGCATTTGAATTATATGTTCGATATTTTATGTATACAACACATGACCTTGCTATGCCTTTAGGCTTACGCATTGATTGTACATCTTTAGGTTCAAAATAATAGGTATGGACTCGAGGAGACGAATGGAGTAGATAAAGGGGACCAATTAGACTTGACATCCTTATGCCCCGAATGTTTTAATTTTAACGCTTTAAGTTGTATCTTTAAGGATGTTAAAAGACCTTTGTACATTGCCTTCCATTACAAACTTATGTTTTTAATGTCCAATAATAATGTATTTTACCTAAGTTAGAAATTGGGGTGTTATAATTCCATAAATCAAAAGTGTGTAAACTTAAATCATATAACACTTCTACAAATAAAAACACACATTGAAATGATTTATATTAGTTTAGATAAGATAAATAAGTGTATTTATAAAAATTAAACTTAAAAGAGTTGTCATTTAGCTGGTTGATAAACTTGTAATAACTAAAAAGAAAATAATGTATTAGATATAAAAGATGTAAGTAAAAGAAAACACATGGTAAGAAAAAGATGCAAGGACATGTTTGGTAGAGGGAAATGAGAAAGGAGAAATGAAAGTTAATCAAATTCTTTTGTTTGGTATGTTAGAGAAATAAAAAGGTGAAGAATTGTGAAAAATTGGTAGTGAAATTTTTTAACTTTTATTTCTACTACTTTTTGTTGGGAAATAAGAAAAATGAGAGTATTTTGTAAGATAATTAGTTTTTAAAAAAAATTAAAGAAAGTAAATAAATTTTAAAAAAAATAACTTTAAAAAAAATAATTTCTTTAAAGTATTTTTTTAAATAAGATTTAAAAAAAATATGTTTTTTAAATAATTTTTTAGAATTGTTATTTAGAAAAAATATTAAAAAAAAATCTACAAACAAATACATGTGAGTCTCATATTACAAGATGTTATTTAATTTTTTTTCCATTTATCGGGTCAAGTCTCTATTGTTATCAAACATTAGAATTGAACAAAATTCTCTACTGATTTTTATTCTCTGAATTTCTATTCTATGCTTTATTTCATTTATTTGAAATTCTCTTTACCAAACGTGCTTTAAAAGAAAACAAAACCCATATAGAAAGAGAGAAGAAAACAAAATAAATAAAGAGGCTCTAAAACAAAGTCTAAAAAAAAGGAGGAAGTTTACTTTCAAGTAAATATATAGCTTAGAAATATAATGGGTATGTTTGAAGAAATGAGTTGGGCTGGGACTGGAGTTGGGGCTAGGGCTTAAGCTTGGGCTTTATTATATGTTGAAAGCTGAAGCCTATATTTTTATCAATTTGTTTGGCGAATTAGTTAGAGCTGAAGCTTATTAATGTAAAATCACATAAAAATACATCAAATTAAATTGATATATATTTACAGTTTTTGCGTGATAATTCATTATATTTTTAATGGTATTTAAGTAATTTAACTAGCTATAAGCCCTATTTTTATAGGCTTGGGCATACGGAGGCTTACGGCTTAATTTATAAGCCATAACATTCATAAGCATGTGTGACAAACGAGACTTATTTTATTAGCGAGCTTATTTTAAAAGCCTAAGCCTCAATAAGCTCTCACCAAACATAGCCATTAAGCTACAACTTGAATTTAAGTCATATTAGAAAGATATATTTAAAATTTTAAGTAAACATAAAAACTTATATATATTAAGTGTTGGCTTGTTCGGCTTGTTCGGCTCGTGATCATTAAATGAGTTTCCAAACGAGCCGAGCAAAATATTAGTTTTCAAAGCTTGGCTCGTCAAACTAATCAAGCACTAATTTCTTTCGGGATCAACTTGAGCTCATGAGTATCAAGCTCGAGCTCGAGTAGCTCGTTAAAAGCTCGAATCGTTAACATCCTTAATTGTTATAATGGATCAAGCATATCGTGGGTGATTTTTTAATTAATACATGGTGTATAAAATATTAAATTGGTTAGTTGTTATTAGAAATAAAAAAAAGTGTTCATTTGGGAAATACAATAAGACAAACTCATCTTTGTTGTTATTATTAAATATGGAAATGTTTGATCATATGATATTCTGTGCTGATTTTCACATGCTATTTTGTACCCACAAATATTCGTTCTGGACAACGACTATTAGTATTCATAGCTTCCATTGCTCAACAAATTAATTGCATTACACTTCTCCAATAACTCACATACAAAATAAAATCTAACTAGCATTGAATTCCTCCAGCTAGTTGTGCATAATAATTTTGTTAGTTATTGTTACACAAAGTAGCATGTGAAAAACTTTGAATAATTATTTAAATGGTTTTTTTTATTGTCTCCCTTCATTCATTCACGTACCAATATTTATACAAGCATATTGTCTTGTAGGATAAGTTACATAGATTCTAGAATGGTCTCTTAAGTATACCATAATATGATTAAGTAATATGGCAACTAGATAATAGTAAATCTTTTGCTAATACCCCCCCTCAAGTTGGCAGGTGAAGATTTCGAACGCCCAACTTGCCAAGCAAATAATCAAATTGCGCCTTGCCAAGAGCCTTGGTAAAAAAATCTGCAACTTGTTCCTTCGTGGATACGTATTGAGTACTTATATTGCCATCAACAATTTCATCACGGATGTAATGACAATCCACCTCAATATGTTTTGTTCGTTCATGGAAGACTGGATTGTGAGAAATGTACAATGCTGCTTGACTATCACAATACAGTGACATTGGTTCAGTATGATGAACACCAAGACTTTTGAGCACACCTTTCAACCACTTTAATTCACTTGTCGTTAGAGCCATTGATCGATATTCTGCCTCGGCTGAAGAACGCGATACTGTGTGTTGCTTCTTTGTTTTCCGGGAAATAGGAGAGTTTCCTAAGTAAACCAACCAACCAGTAAGAGAGAGCCGCGTCAGTAGGCACCCCGCCCAATCTGCATCGCACCACCCACGTAAACGTAAGTCATTTTCACTTTTCAAAATAATACCTTGACCTGGATTACCTTTTAGAAAACGCACTACACGTAAGGCAGCTTCCCAATGTTCAACTCTAGGTTCTTGCATAAACTATGACAAAATATGTACACTATACACCAAATCTGGTCTAGTGAAACATAAATAAATTAAACGCCCCACCAACCGCCTATATTGTTCGGGATCTTCATATAGCCTACCTGTGGCTAATCCTAAACGATGATTTTGCTCCATTGGGATTGATGCCAGTCTAGCTCCAAGAAGCCCAACTTCTGAAATAATATCAAGTGCATATTTTCGTTGAGATAGAAAAATCCCCTCATCTGCACGAGTGATTTCGACCCCCAAAAAATACTTTACGGTTCCTAGGTCTTTCATGTGAAATCAGTCACTCAAATAGCCTTTAAATTGTGTGATTGCATCATGATCGTTGCCCGAAATAATCAAATCATCAACATAGACGAGTACATTAACCTGAACCGCCTTCCGTTGCATAGTGAATAAAGAATAATCTGAATTGGACTGAATAAATCCATATTTCTTCAAAGCCGCACACAATTTTGAGAACCAACATCGTGGGGCTTGTCGAAGCCCGTACAACGATTTTTTAAGCTTGCAAGCATATCCAGGCTTTCCCAAAAAACCAGGTGGAAGTTTCATAAATACTTCTTCATTAAGATCTCCATGCAAAAATGCATTATGTACGTCCATTTGATGAAGTTCCCATTGTTTGGCTGCTGCAACTGCCAAGAAAACTCGCACGGTTACCATTTTTGCTACTGGTGCAAACGTTTCATTATAATTTGTACCAGCCACCTGATGATTTCCAAGAACAACTAATCCCGCTTTAAACCTTTCAACAGTCCCATCAGAATTATACTTAATTTTGTACACCCATTTGCACCCAAGTGGTCGTTTTCCTTTTGGTTGTTCTTCAATTGTCCAAGTTTTGTTGCGTTCCAAGGCTTGAAGTTCATTATGCATTGCCAAACGCCAACGTTTGTCTTTAAATGCCTCATGATACGTTGATGGTTCTTTTTCAACATCAATAGCCTTAAAAAATTTCGATGAACCACTGAAAATTTGTCACAATTTACATAATAATCTATAGTATACGGGGGTACCTGAGGACGACGATTGAGCAGGTTTTGAGCTTGGGAATGGAGTTTCTTTATGAATAGTATGAGTAATGTAGTTACATAGCCGAACCGATGCTTCTTTCTTTCGATGTCCCCTACCTAATTCCTCTTCTTGTGTCTATTCTACCTCAGTATTCACTATCTCTTGCGGTGATTCGACACCATCATTAACATGAATGTTTGAGGATGGTATCGATTCGTCATTACCCGGAATGAGTACCTCTGAATTTTCCTTCCTATTAAATGAGGGATCAAGATCCTCTATTTCATCTTCATTAATATTGATGGGTGGAACTTGAACATCAGGAAAAATTGGTGTATTATCATAAGGGAATATCTCTTCTAAAAAATCGACATCACGAGATACAAAGAACATGTGCTTTTCTAAATCAAACAACCTCCAACCTTTTTGCCCATAAGGATATCCCACAAACATACATTTTCGACTACGACTCGCAAATTTGTCTCCTACTTTAATATGCGCGTAACACAAACAACCAAATGTACATAAATGTATATAAGATGGTTCCGTGTCATGCAACACATGATATGGAGTTTTTCCTTTTAAAACAGATGAAGGTGTACGGTTAATTAAATACGCACAGGTCAATACACATTCACCCCAAAAATCGATTGGAAGAGAACTTTGGAATCGTAGCACACGAGCAACATTTAGAATATGTCTATGTTTTCTTTCAACCTGACCATTTTGTTGTGGTGTCTCGACACAAGAAGTTTGAAAAACAATTCCGTGGTCAAGAAAAAAATCTTTCAAACCAACAAATTCACTTCCATTATCACTTCGAACAATTTTAACTTGTTTATTAAATTGTCTTTCAACCATTGCTAGAAATAACTTAATGGTATGGAAAACTTCTGATTTATTGACGAGCAAGTATACCCAAACGAAGCAAGAAAAATCATCAACGATAGTTAAAAAATATGATGCACCACAAGAAGAAACATGTCTATAAGGTCCCCATAGATCACAATGGACAAGTTCAAATATCGATGATACTTTATTTTCACTAATAGGAAATTTATCTCGACATTGTTTTGCACGATGACACACAGCACAAGTTCGACTGAGCACTTGATTATTTTTATCTAAACTCACTACACAAAGTAGATTTGTGACTTCTAATGAGGGATGACCTAGCCGTTTATGCCATATATCGAAGGATTGTGTTGTAGTTGTCTTAAATACTTGCACCACTAGTATATCCTCAAAGTAAAAAAGTCCTCCATCCCTTCTTTTACCCGCACCAATCACCATCCTCGTATTGCGATCCTATATAACACATATGTTAGGTGTGAACATAACAAAACAAGTGCTATGGTCCAACAACTGTGGTACAGAAATTAAATTGCACTCCAATCCGGGTACAAACAAAACACTTTTTAAAACAAGACCATTTCTGAACTGTATGGTTCCTTCTTATCTAGCTACGACCTTTCTACCGTCTGGTAATTTGACTAGAACTTGAGCTATTTCCTGCAATTCGCAAAGTTCTTCCAACAAACCTGTCATATGGTCAGTTTCCCCAGAATCAATAATCCAAGAATACACACCATTCATTTTTTCTGTTGATCTAGACCTTCCTTGTTCATTCAACATTTGCATGAATGTTTCTCATTGCTTTGTGCTAAGACCAGGACATGCAACAACTTCTGAGTCCTTGACTTCATTGTTTGTCAAAGTTGCTCCAATATGTACACCATTAGCACGTGACATACTTCGACCTCCTTTTCCTCTTTCTCGACCGTTTGGTGTTCCTCTTGCATGACCACTTCCTTTTCCTTCAACACGGGGTCTGTCTCCCCACCAATCCGGATAGCCATGGATTTCAAAACAAGTTTCAGCACCATGTCCTGTTTTATGACAGTTTGTGCAACTTGTGGATTTATTCTTATACTCTGTTCGATTTTGAACAGCCATGGCCATTAGTTCTTGTCATTCATCCTTTCCTCGTGTCAAGGTCTTGACCCGTTCCTCCTGAATAAGAGTCGAGTATACTTTATTCATACTTGGCAGCGGATCTTGTGCCAAAATATTTGATCTTGTTGTTCCATACGTGTTCTCATCAAGTCCAAGAAGAAACGTATGAACTTTTTCTTCTTCTTGCTTCGTAGTAAGAATTTTTCCAAGATTGCATTCACACTTGCCACACTTGCATGTTGCTACATGTTGGTAGTTACTTAATTCGTCCCAGATCTGCTTCAACTTTGCATAGTAGTCGACTATTGTCATTCCTTTTTGTCGACAACTAGCAAGATCAGATTTTAGTTGTTGAACCCGAGGCCCGTTGGCAATTGAAAAACGATCTTTTATGTCGTTCCACAATACTTCTGCTACTTCCTCATGCGAGATGGTAGAACGCAACGAGGCCTCAATGGTGTTTCGTATCCAAGACACCAACAACGAGTTGATCGTCCACCAATCTTCTATGTCTCTATCATTATCCCCTGGTTTTTTGATGGTTCCGTCAATGAACCCGAATTTCTTACGGGCTCTCAAAGCCGTTCGGAATGAACGAGACCATTCATCATAGTTATCTCCTTTCAATTGTACTTGCGTGATCACAAGACCTGGATTATCCAACGATGTGATATCGTATGGCGATATCGTCTTTCGTTGTTGTGATGATTCACCGTTATTGTTGTGTTTGTCGTTAGTCATGGTTATTGATTTCAAGCTTGTGGCTCTGATACCATGAAAAACTTTGAATAATTATTTAAATGGTTTTTTTTATTGTCTCCCTTCATTCATTCACGTACCAATATTTATACAAGCATATTGTCTTGTAGGATAAGTTACATAGATTCTAGAATGGTCTCTTAAGTATACCATAATATGATTAAGTAATATGGCAACTAGATAATAGTAAATCTTTTGCTAATAGCATGAACATGTTATAGTAGCTAGTGAATTGAACTTAACTTGTTTTGTTGCAATTGGGTGCCAGAAACAGAATGATGAAAAAACCCAAAGTGATTTTGGTATGCAGATTTCCCCTATTAAATCAAGAGTTTATTGTGTTAATCAAACTATTTGTAGCCTATCAATATTATGATATTACAATCTGTTGCTAAAAAGTACCTCAAAATAGGCTGTGGAATAGCTTTAGCGATGTGCAAGACAAGTTGCTAATGGCATCTCTATATACGACACGACAAATCATGTTGCTAATGGTGTCTCTAGTTTAGTGACATCCCACATGAGGTCGCTAATTTACGACATCCAAAAAACGCACCACTAAATACGTCGCAAAAATAAGACACTACAAACAAAATGAAATCTCTCGACTATAACTTTTTGTTGACTAATACTACACACACGGTCAATATAGCCTTATACATACCAAAACTTATTATTTTAAATATTGTTGACCGTCGATATGTATCAGTGATCTTTGTTATTGTAAAATTGACTTTAACCTAATTTTAGAATTGATGTTTCAGTGAACTACTTATTGTTATAGTTGTCAAACCAATGGCTCAATTGTTATTTTGTTGATTGGTACTAATTAGTTGGTGCATTGATGAGTTTAGTAATGTAATTCTTTATCAAAATAGTTGTTGAAGTGAGTTGTTTATTTTTATGATTATAAGTAGTGTGCCCATGTTAGTTTCCGGTTTTTTAGGATCCATGTGTTAAATGTGCTACTGCTTTAGAAGTGACGAGAAACGTATTTTTTATAGATGAAAAACCGATAACTGTTTGGTTAACGAAAGTTTTTGTGATAGAAATATTTGGTGAAACTAGGTAGGTTAATAAGGAATTTAAATGTTTGAGGAACAATGTACAAAATTTTGTATATGATTTGGACTCTCTTGAAAAATGGCGCATTTCAGTTTTGTTTAGGAGACTCGGTATCCAACGGTAGGTCTATCACTAGTATCTTGGACTTTGTTGTGGAGAGTTCATCTATGATAACTTTTTTGCATTTGAAGATCATAATTCCTTCAATGTTTTAGTTAGCGATGATAAAAACATTTCTAATACAAAGTATCTTTCATGTGATTTGATAGAAAAATAATAATTGGGATATATGCAACCTATTTTATGTAACTATATGTTCAATACTAGAAACTGGAGTATTACCGACGGAAAAATATCCGTCGCTAATTAGTGACCGAGAATGTGATATTTTTTTGCGAGGATTTTCAAAGAGAATTCTGTCAGAATTACGAGGGACAGTAATTTAGACGGAAATCCGTCGGTATTTTACTTATATCGCGTCTACTTTCCGACGGGTTACCGACAACTATGTTTTTCCGTCGCTATTCAGTCGGAAATGGTTAAATAATAAATATTATTTCTGTCGGTAATCAGTCGGAAATATAAAACCCATTCCGATGAATTTCTGACAGAAAAGATTTTAAATTTCACCCACTTGATGACAATAGGTATAATGAAGACCGATGAGTATTGAATTTACTAAGATTAGTCATATCTAATTATCTATCATGGAGTTCTAGAAAATGTTTTTATATATTGTTATTGGACTGATTTGGATGGATGTTTTATTGTTGGGCCTATAAGCTCGTTACCATACTAACACGTCCCCGAATCCACATTTAGATTCTAGCTATTAATATCAAAATTGACTAGCTTAACAGAGAAGTCGACCTCTTGTCCATTCTTAGTTCTCCAAACAATTATTTTTTCAATTCATCATCATTGATACTTGGGACTTCCAAACTAGTAATAGTAGGAAACTTTTCATACCAATCATCAGGCCATAACCAACCCCCATTTTTGATCATATCACTAACTTTTAAATCCCCGTGCTGTCTAGCATTATAGAGGTCTCTGTGGGTCACAATTTGGGGCAGTGTTCCAATATTGCACCATTTGTCATACCACAAGAATGTACTTTGCCCATTACCAATTTTGTAAAACACATTGGTCTTGATTGAATATCTTATACCAAGCAAGATTTTTCACCCCCAGCTATCACTCTACTCAGCTTCTATATTCCATATACTTTTATCTCTCAATTTGACTGAATGTACCAATTTGACCCATAGAGTGTCTTTTTTGACTGCAATATTCCAAATCCTAACATGGCTCGATTCAAAACTTGCAAATCCTTTAAGCCTAAACCTCCTTTATCTTTTGGCCTGCAAATAGCAGATCAAACAACTTTAGCCTTGCCTTTTGCAGTTTCACCTTGATTCCATAAGAGGCATTTCAAGAGCTTGTTGATTTCTTTAATGATTTTTGTAGGGATTAGAAAGACTGATGCCCAATAGACATGAATAGACTCTAGAACAACATCAATAAGTTGCAATCTCCCAGCATAGGAAATACATTTATTCTCCCAATTCCTGACTCTAGCCTTGATTTTATCCAACAAATAGCCAAAATCCTTTACACTTAGTCTCTTAGCAATTAATGGAACACCTAAGTACTTAACATGTAATTTTCCAACAGCAAAAGGGAGCACGACATTGACAACAATCTTTTCTTCCTCATTCATGCTTCCAAAGAACACAATACTTTTAGAAATATTAAGAAAGAAACCAGAGCAATCACTAAAATTATCTAGAGCCTGTTTGATAAATTTAATAGATATTGTATCTCCATGGCACATAACTGGCAGGTCATCTGCAAAGCAAACATGAGACAACTTGATACCTTTACACCCCAAATGATACTAGAAATTATGCTCCTGACCAATTTCTCTTTGAAGAATCAGTGTGAATACTTCCATGATTAAAGTAAACAGGTAGGGAGATATAGGGTCTCCTTGTCTAAGACCCCTTCCTCCTTTGGAAAAGCCAATTCTATCTTCATTAACATTAAGGGTGAAAGTTGCCGTTGTAACACATTCCATAATCCAGTAAACCAGTCTCTCATGGAAAAGCCAATTAACCGTGTCATATGACTTTTGGATATCTATCTTGAAAGAAACTCTTTTTGGACCTCCCTTCCTGTTATACCCCTTCATAATTTCCTGAGTAAGCATAATATTGTCTTGAATGTGCCTACCAGGAATTAATGCACTTTGGTTGCAGCTCACCATACTTCTAATAGCATGCTTAATTCTATTAGTAATTACCTTACTAATGCACTTATACAGGACACTGCAACAAGCAATAGGTATGAAATCAGTAACATTGTTAGGAGTTTGGACTTTAGAAACTAAAGAGATAAAAGTAGCATTTAGTTCCTTCAACATTTTACCTGAAGCAAAAAACTCCTTCACAGCCTTACAGATGTCACTTCCACTAACATTCCAAGCTTTTTAAAAAAAGGCAGAGGTGAAGCCATCAGGTCCAAGAGCCTTTGAATCTTCAATATCAAACATACCACACTTAATTTCTTCATTTATTATGTCACCAACCATACTATTAACCATATCAGTGCTTAGTCTTTTCAGAAACAAAGTCTCACTAGATACAATATCTTGAACAGGGAGGCTTGTACCTAGAAAGTTCTCAATGCTTCAAAAATAATTGAGTAATATGTTCTCTTTCATGCCTAACCTCATCATCATCAACTAAAAAATGAATCTTTCACTTGTTGCTTCTGCCTTTAAGAACCCTGTGAAAGTATTTGTTGTTCTTATCACCCTCATTCAACTACTTTATACTGGCTTGCTCATACAAAAACTTTTCCTCATCTGCTTATGCTTCACAAAATTCTTCCACAAGCTTGGCCTCCTTCATTATAAGAGAATGATTATGAGGATCAATGTCAATAGCCACTTGAACATCTTCTAATTGCTTTCTCAGGTTATCAATTCTTTTGAACGGATTCCTTTTACTCCATCCCAGTTTATTAAGAGGAGATTTCAAACTTTTCATCTTTTTCACAACTTGATACATAAAAAAAAACCTTGAATATTTTGACTCCATTTATCCTCAACAATAGGAATAAACTCCTACTTGTCAGTAAGATAATTATAGAATTTAAAAGCTTTGACTTTCTTTTTGACAGTAGTAGTGATATTTAAAATAGAAGGAGTATGATCAGATATGAAGTAATGAAGAAACTTAGCATTAGCCTGAGGATACTGATTCATGAAACCTTCATTGGTTAATGAAGTCCAGATTTGCAGACATCTTCCACTTCAATCTTGTTAAGACAGTCTTGAAATTCCATCATATTAGCAGTCATATATGACACTCCACAAGAATGTTCATTAGGTTGCAGGATGACATTCATATCCCTAACAATACACCAAGGATTACCATTAACATATCTACTATTACAAGTTAATTCCCTCCATAGCTTCCTTCTTTCAGATCCTTCATTAACAGCATACACAAAGGAGTAGAAACATTTGAACTTGCACTTAGGAGCCCTTATAACACAAAAAATGGATTGGCTAGTTTTGTGCAGAATCTGAATTTGAGTATCATTGTCATCCCACCTGATGCAGGTTTTACTGACCAGGTTTTAATATTTATAATTACTCGTTATACCTATGGTCTACCCTAATGCACTAACGGGTAGTGTACCCGGTCGTGTGTAGTGTAGTATTCGGTAAAACCGAGGTCGTCCCAAGAGTTATGTGTGTTGGATTAATACTAAGTCTAGGTGTCACTTATTTAAATATGGTTTCGATAGGGAATTAGCTAATTAACTACTAAAGCAAATAAAGGAAAAGGTGTGATCAATAGAGGAGAGTGGTGCTAACCTAGTTAATCATCCTAACTAGTAATGTCTACGTCAAATTACTTCTAATTACTTCAGGTGGGGTCCAAGTCGAGAGGACAACATTTGGTCAATTCGCCCTAACCTATCATCAAAGATGCCACCACTGGAGAAGTCAGGTGTCCCTTCATTAGTCTAGTTGTTCCTGGTCCCCTAAGCCAAGTCATTAAGTTCCGCTACATGCTAGATTTATAATTGTGACACTCACCCCCTAATTCTTAAGTTCATCCAAACGGTAGGTGATCAGTTGGTCAAATCGCACAAGTAGAAATGGTCGTCAGTTGGTCATATCTTACCCTTCCCGTCTCAGTCCGCTCGCCTAGGGTTAGTTGGTCATATCTTGATAACATCAAATAGTCCTGAATATTAAGTGTCAATTTCCCCCGATAATGCTCGTTATTTATATCATTTATATGGATTTACGCTTTTTTTCCATTGTTTTTCACTTTCAGGTAAATTACGAGCATTGGAGCTAAAGAGACGCTGAAATGGAAACATATCTAAAGATTTATCACAAGATGCTATTTTGAAGAAGTTACAGCGTAACTCCTCTCTCACATTACGCCGTAACTATTGCGTGACCCATAATACCAACTTATCAAGAGGTTACGGCGTAACTCTTCCCAAAGGTTACGATGTAACTCCATTAGGTCAAATGTGGTTCCACGCCACCGATACTTACGCCGTAATCATCGATCACTTACGACGAATCGAAGTTTATTGAAGACTACTACGAACCACTAATAAGGTTACGCCAGTAATCAGCAGATCTAGTACATTTTACGAAGAAATAGAAAGTTACGACATAACTCCTATATTGGTTACGCCAGAACCCGTGATCCGCCTATAAATACCCCATGAATTTCAAAGCATTTCTAATCATCCCATTCCACATACAACACTGAGAACGTGGGAAAAGCTCAAGGCAGGTCTAGGGAGCATACGGAGCGCTTCCAAGGGAGAAGTCACTCCATTACGATAAGCATTAGCGTTTTATATTTCTTTTAATTCCAATTCATGTATTTCGTACCTTTGAATATTGAATTGATTTGCATGATTAATATGATAGGCTAAGCACCCTTTGGTGCTAGCCTAGTTATGATTCCTTAATTGTTTTGTTTATGCTACCTTTACTTCCGCATACAATTATTTCTAAGTGTATGCATGCATAGTTCATTGGTAGTCATCCTTGGTTCGGTAGTTTGAATGGCGGTAGAGGCCAATTGCCTAGGAGATATGATCAACTGACCCTAGGTGAGCGGACTGAGACGAGAAGGGTAAGATATAACCAACTGACGACCCTTTCTACTTGTGCGATTTGACCAACCTGATCACCTATCGCTTGGATGAACTTAATAACTGGGGTGTAGTGTCTAAGTTCCTAACGGCCAGGCACTCACTATTATGAATATAGCATGTAGCGGTACTTAATGACTTGGCTTAGGGGATCAGGAATAACAGGACTTATGACAGTGTGCCTGATTTCTCCTGTGGTGGCATCTTTGCTGATAGGTTAGGGCTAATTGACCAAATGATGTCCTCTCAATTTGACCCCACCAAGTAATTGGAAGTAGATAGACATAGACATAACTAGCTAGGAGGATTGACTAGGTTAGCACCACTATTCCACTATTGATTTCCCTTTATCCATTTATCTGCTTTTATTTTATTCTGCATTAGTAGTTTAAATTATTAAATCCCTATCGAAACCATTATTATTCTGTGACAATTAGACTTAGTAATAATCCAACACACATAGCTCTTGGACGACCTCGGCTTTACCATTTACTACACTACACACGACCGGGTACACCGCCTGCTAGTGCACTAGGGTAGACCATAGGTATAGCGAGACACTATAAATATTAAGACTCGTCAAGAAAACCGTGATCAAGTTTTTGGCTTCTACCGGGAGTTATATTAGGATTGATATTAAGTTTTTCATTTCATTTTTAAACTATTTTCACGATCATATTTGAAGTTTTCAGGTACCATGGAAGTTGTTAACATCGATGACCTCACTCTTAAGGAATACTTGGCGCTGACAAGAGCGAACAAGGGCCGGGTCTCGTAAGACCAAAGAATCGTGAGCGGATGTTCATTTCAAATCAAAGACCAATTTATGAGGGAGCTTCGGCTAACCCTTTTTCGTGAAACAGTGGACGAAGACGATATGAGCACGCTTGAAAATGTCCTATACATCGCTAGCCTTTTCAACATTCCGCGTGTCTCATGATGTCGTTATGCTAAGGGTATTCCCAATGACTCTTACTAGAGCTGCTAGAAGATGGATCGAAAGATTGCCCGTCGGCGCTTAATACTTGGGCGCTACTAAAGAAACATTTTATTCAAAGATATTGCCCGCCATCGAAGACTTCTAACCAGCTTTTGGAGATCCATAATTTTAAACAAGAAGACGACTAAAACTCAGTATCAAGCTTGGGACAGATACAACGATCTTCTTTATAAGTGTCCTACCAATGATCCAATAACCAACAGAAGGTCAATATTTTCTACAAAGGAATTAACGTAACTACAAGGCAAATGCTGGACTATCAAGGACCTATCCCAACATGACTCCTACCATCGCAATTGAAGCCATTCAAAAAATGGCGGACCACTCTAAAAATGGCACGACGGTGGGAGTAAAAGAAACCAAGGCGGAAGTTTTGACGAAATTGCAGCAATCGCTAGTAAAATTGAAAATCTCAGTCGAGATATGATGAAAGTCAGAGAAACCGTTCATGCCATCCAAGTAGGTTGTGAAATCTGTGGAGGAGGACATCTTACAAAAATTTGTCCTCATGTGGACGAAGAGAATATTGAAGAAGCTAAGTATGGAGAAAATCAGCCATTTTATGGAGATAATCGAAATAGTAATGATTATCGTAGAAATTACAACCGTGGGCCTTATGCAGAAAGAAAGCCCAGTCTTGAAGAAACAATTAATAAGTTCCTGGAAAATTCAGCCCAAAGACAAAAAGGAGCAAGATGAGTGGTTGAAAGAATTTCACTAAAACACCGACGAAACCTTTCCAAGCATGACACAACTCAAAAACCTAGAATCCATGGTGATGAAGCTCAAGGAAAAGTAAGGAGGACTAACGAAAACCCAAGGATCTAAACCTATGGAATGTAAGGTGATTTTTTATGATAACTCAAGGTTCGTAAATGATACGATTTAGGGATGATTTCGTCGACAGATCCGAAGTTACCGTACCGTGAACATGCCTAATGAGTTACCAAGAACTATGTGTTTGACAAATGATAACGGGTTATGAAGAATACCGAGGAAATCCACTCAACGAATTACGCCGAATTAAGAATCTCGCCACGCGAATCGAGATAATGCAAGCGTAAAGCTTCCTTGATATAGGCGTAATCGTGAGACTCAAAAACTAGTGAATGGTCCCATGATATTAACCTATTTCCTTTATCACCATCAAAAGAGATATCACCGTGCAAGGCTATACCAAGAATCTAAGGGGACTCTGTATGACCTATGGGCTTCATGTGATCCTAGAAACTAAACTTGTGATGGAGGTAATCGACAAAGAGAGAATCAAGAATAACAAGTTTTTATGGACCGCTATTAACGATGATGAAAGACTTGAAAACTCTCCCTTGAAGATGAAGAAGAGCCACTTATAACTCATGTGTGCTTGTGTCAACATAACCGACGAGGAGACCACAAGAGAGTGGCCTACATGCAACCCCTTCCACGCAGTATTGCAATGGCGAGACAATGAAAGAAAGGAAGAGTGGACATGCCCTCATGAGCGGAAAGACATTGTATAAAATTCGGTGATTTAGCATTTAAAGACTCATACGCAATTCAATTCGGGGATGCCAAGATCGATCCAAATCTTCTTAAGAAGCTAAAAATTGATTACTTAAGAGCACATTCAAAAAAAGGAAGAGGCTAATAATGATATAAACTGCACGGATAAGCATTTAAGTGAAAATGACAACAAGAAATTACGCACATCGGTGCGAAAGAGTAAAATCTCCTGGGAAATTTTCAAGGCCATGCAACCCGTATGATGATATGTGTAACGGGGGAAGCAGCTCTGGAAGAATAGGAAAATATGAATTATTTTGGTCTTCAACCAATGATGAGGAGAGAACGAGTTTGCCTTGACTGGACAACCTAGGATTCGATAGTTGGGTGAAGATTAAGTATGGACATGTGGACACATTAACCAAAGAAAAGATTTGGAAGGAATACATGGATCGAGAATATTCAAACAATGAAAGTCTCAACAACACGAGTGAAATAACAATTAAAAATGACAAAGAGTTGGTTAGTAATGATAAAGAAGAATGCAAGCTGCCAGTTTCTAGTGGAGAATCTCGCCGATGAAGAATGGTTCAAGGACACGTGCCTTCCGATGACGATGATATTGGAGGGATCCTAGATTACCTTGAGTTGCAAGGAAATGAGGAGTTCACTGATCCCAATGACGAAGGTTATGAACAAAGGAGGTGCAAACTCCTGGGATTCCCTACAAAAGACCACCTCCAATTATTATCGAAAAATATGAATTCACTCGCTACCACCGGGACCTAAGAGAAATTTTGTAAAGTCCGAAAATCAAAACCAATGAATACCTCAACCGCTTCAAATGTTGCATGGATGAGGCATAACTTGATGAAAGATAATGAAGAAGTAGGGCAAGCCCAAAGGCCCCCATTGAAGCCCCGCGCCTCGAAGTCTAACTTAAAGACTTATTAATAAAGAAAAGTGCTCTTCAAGGAGACAACCCACTTATCCATTTCTTCTCGCTTTTATTTCCTTTTTCGCTGGGTTTTGTGTTTTCTAACCATTTTTGCAGAAACGTGGAACTAATTGTCACGCTGTTGATCCGAATCGTAATTACGGCGAACTCATCTTGGTGATTACGCCAGAACCAACATTTTAGCAGTAATTCTTGACGATTACCAATTATGGCATAATACCATCTCGCTGGTTACGCCATAACTACTGCCATGTACCATATCAGTTTTTGCTACGGCGTAACTCCTTCATAAGAGTTACGACGTAACTTTCCTCTGCTTTAATTCTTTCATTTTAAAACACAAGAACCTTGTATTAGTATTTTAAATGAACTTTGTGGGTGTGTTCCCTCAGAAACCCTCACGAGGCTCACTGGCCCACTTGGGACACCAAGTGGTTTAAAAGGCTTGTTGCATGCGCTTAAATGCAAAGTGTTTCCTACGAAAGTGAGTTAGGTTTGTTTTTCATTTTTCATTTTTTCTTTTTAGAATTATGCTTGTGGGTATTGTGATTTCGTGGATTGAAGTTTGTTCATGACGCTATAATAAGGCACGCTTTTCTCGGGCCTTCTTCTTTATGGAGCAAATTTCGTGGAAGTTCTCGCCTTATTCTACCATTCTCTTCACCTTTATTTTAATGCCTAGTACAAAAGGGACTTTGTACAATTCAAGTGGGGAGACGGGAGTAGAATTATCTCTTGAACTTTATTTCGCCCTCATTTTTCTAGTTTATTTTGAAAAATTATGCCATTTTTAAAATTTTGACATGTTTTTCCTAACCTAACTAGATTAGACCTTAGCCAAGCACATACAACCCTTGACATTACATGGTGAGATTAGCCTTATCCGTTTCCAATATTTTACCCCAAATCCACCAAATTATGAGTGTGCCGGTAGCTTGTAAACTTTAGAACTTGACCTTTGCATCATTTCGAGACCATAGACGAGGTATATTGAGTTAGCTTGATGTATTTGGACTTTTCAGTTTTAGAAGGCAATATTATAGGATTATCACCCAAACAACCTACCATTGTGAGTCTATCGAATAGTCACCTCAACTTTTCGACCCCCATGTGAAACCCTTTTGTTGCACTCACCTTTAGTGCAAGATACCCCTAGATACACCCTTCTGAGCCATTCCTTTCATTTGTCAACCTAGTATATTGTTTTGTTACACCTATACACCTTAGCCTACCCTGTAGTCTTTATTTGTGATTGGGAAGTCATCATTTGCCTAAGTTCAAGGTTCGAGTGAAAAGGTTTGGAAATCACGCTTTCATCGACAACATTTATGAAGATCATTGAAGATCCCCCGAATTCCCATTGTTCATCTCAAGTGGAGGGATGTTATGTTATTATGTTATGTTGAAAAAAAAAATGATTCGAAAAAAAAAAGTTGATTGAGTTATGATATTGTAAAGTGCGATGTTATAAGCACTATAGTATGAGCTTTATTTATTAGTATCGAGGAGGCCACCTCGGTCACATTTGAAGATTGGAGTTGGTAGTTATGCCAACAGAAGAAGAAAAGGTAGTGTGCCCATCACGACGTCCTCTAATGACACATCTACCTTGCATTTCATGATCCGATTTCTAGACTTCTAAGCTTGAACCTTGGGCGGACGGTAAGTGGTGATGACTTGGTTATAGATTTAGACTACCTGCTTGTTTTTCATTTTACACCAATTATATATCCTATGTCTTATCCTACCCTTTAGTCATGAAGCGTGTGTAGGTGATGCAGCGAGCAATCTTTGGTGTCTTGGCCATGGATTTGGTCATGTATCATTGATTTTGTCCACTTCACCGTGACATGTTAGTAATGACGAGTCACCTTTAACCTTTGTCGTGTCTACCCATATTGCCTTCGAGAATTGTTTAGCACCTAACTCTAGTGGTGGAGATTTGTGTAACCGCCAAGCTTATGATAGAATACATGCTATGATCGTCCGATTGAGTGATCACCCCGAAATTGACACTTAGAATAGTTGAAAGATTTGAGTGTTTGTTCCCTTTTCGTGAGGTGTTCGGCTTTATTTTATTCTAGCATAAGGGATTTGTAAACTCATATTTTCCGTGTTTGGGAGATATCCTTTCAAGAATCTATCTAATAAGGTCTACTTGAGGGCAAGTAGAGTTCAAGCGGGGGGATATTTGATAACATCAAATAGTCCCGAATATTAAGTGTCAATTTCCCCCGATAATGCTCGTTATTTGTATCATTTATATGGATTTACGCTTGTTTTCCATTGTTTTCCACTTTCGTAAATTACGCAGCATTGGAGCTAAAGAGACGTGGAAATGGAAATATAACTAAAGATTTATCACAAGATGCTATTTTGAAGAAGTTACGGCGAACTCCTCTCACATTACCGTGAACTATTGCGTGACTTAGAATACCAACTTATCAAGAGGTTACGGCGTAACTCTTCCCAAAGGTTACGACGTAACTCCATTAGGTCAAATGTGGTTCCACGCCAACCGATACTTACGCCGAACTATCGCATCACTTACGACGCAATCGAAGTTTATTGAAGACTACGGCGTAACCACTAATATGGTTACGCCGTAACTAGCAGATCTAGTGCATTTTACTAAGAAATAGAAGGTTATGGCGTAACTCCTATATTGGTTACTGCATCACATCCGCCTATAAATACCCCACCTAATTCCAAAGCATTTCTAATCATCCCATTCCACACACAACACTCGAGAACGTGGGAAAAGCTCAAGGCAGTGTATAGGGGAGCATACTGAGTAGTTTCCAAGGGAGAAACCACTCCATTACGATAAGCATTAGCGTTTTATATTTCTTTTACTTTCAATTCATGTACTTCGCATCTTTGAATATTGAATTGATTTGCATGATTAATATGAGCTGCTAAGCACCCTTTGGTGCTAGCCTAGTTATGATTCCTTAATTTTTGTTTGCGCTACCTTACTTCCGCATAATTATTTTTAAGTGTATGCATGCATAGTTCATTGGTAGTCACCCTTGGTTCGGTAGTTTTGAATGGCGGTAGAGGCCAATTGCCTAGAGATATGGCCAATCAATCCCTAGGTGAGCTGACTAAGACGGAAGGGTAAGATATGACCAACTGACAACCCTTTCTACTTGTGTGATTTGACCAACTGGTCACCTATCGTTTGGATGAACTTAAGAACTGGGGGGTGTAGTGTCTAAGTTCCTAATGGCCGGGTACTCACTATGATGAATCTAGCATGCAGCGGTACTTAATGACTTGGCTTAGGGACCAGAACAACATGACTTATGATGGTGCTACTGATTTCTCTCAAGGTGGCATCTTTGCCGATAGGTTAGGCTAATTGACCAAATGCTTCCCTCTCGAATTTGACCCCACCTGAAGTAATTGGAAGTAGGTAGACGTAGACATAACTAGCTAGGAGGATTGACTAGGTTAGCACCACTATTCCTCTATTGATTTCCCTTTATCCATTTATCTGCTTTTATTTTATTATACATTAGTAGTTTAATTAATTAAATCCCTATCGAAACCATTATTATTCTGTGACAATTAGACTTAGTAATAATCCAACACATAGCTCTTGAGACAACATCGGCTTTACCATTTACCACACTACACGCGACCGGGTACACTGCCTCTAGTGCACTAGGGTAGACCATAGGTATAGCGAGACATTATAAATATTAAGACCTGGTCAATAAAACCTGCATGATATCTCCTAGGAAATTGGCCTCTACCGCCATTCAAAACTACCGAAACAAGGGTAGCTACCAATAAACTATGCATGCATACACTTAGAAATAATTATACGGAAGTAAAGTAAACGCAGACAAAACAATTAAGTAATCATAACTAGGCCAGCACCAAGAGGTGCTTAGCCGCTTATATTAATCATAACAATCAATTCAATGTTTAAAGGTACGAAATAAATGAATCGAAAGTAAAGAAAAGATAAAAAGCTAATGCTTATCGTAGGGGAGTGATTTCTCCCTTGGAGATAGGTTCGTATGCTCCTCTAGACCAACTTCTGGCTTCTTCCCACGTTCTTTGGTTGTGGTGTATGAAATGGGATGCTTTGAAATGCTGGAAATCGTGGGGTATTTATAGGCCAGGTCTGGGTTACGGCGTAAATATAAAATGAGTTACACCGTAATCCTCTAATCCTTCAGAATTGCACTAGATCTGCTGGTTACGGCATAACCTTAGAAGTGGTTACGTCGTAGTCTTCAATAATCATGGTTACGCCGTAGTAAGATGCATGAGTTACGGCATAGTTATCAGCGACGCGGAACCTCATTTGACCTAATATAGTTAAGTCGTAATCTTTGGGAAGAGTTATGCCATAATCTTCTGATAAGATGGTTTTCTGAGCCACGCTTTAGTTACGGCGTAATGTGAGAGATAGGTTACGCCGTAACTTCTTCAAATTAAGCATACTATGATAAATCTTCAGTAAACTCTCCAATTTCGCGTCTTTTTAACTCCAATGCTCGTAATTTACCTGAAAGTGAAATAAGATGGAAAACAAGCGTAAATCCATATAAATGATATAAATTACAAGCATTATCGGAGGAAATTGACACTTAATATTCGGGATAATTTGATGGTATCAAATATCCCCCTACTTGAACTGAAAAGTCCAAATACATCAAGCTAACTCAACGTACCTCGTCTATGGTCTCGAAATGATGTAAAGGCCAAGTTCTAAAGTTTACAAGCTACCGCCACACTCATAATTTGGTGGATTTGGGGTAAAATATTGGGAAACGGATAAGGCTAATCTCACCATAATATATCAAGGGTTGTATGTGCTCGGCTAAGGTCTAATCTAGTTAGGTTAAAAAAAACATGTCAAAATTTTAAAAATGGCATCAATTTTCAAAATAAACTAGAAAAAATGAGGGCAAAATAAAGTTCAAGAGATAATTCTACTCCCGTCCCCCACTTGAATTGTACAAAGTCCCTTTTACACTAAGCGTTAAATAAAGGTGAAGAGAAAATTAGAATTAGAGCGAGAACTTCCTTGAAATTTGCTCCAAAAAGAAAGAAGGCCAACGAGAAAGAGTCGTGCCTTCGTATAAGCATCCATGAGCAAACTTCAATCCCTGAAATCACACTAACGACAAGCATAATTCTAAAAAAAGAAAAACGAAAAATAAACCTAACTCACTTTTGTAAGAATCACGGTTGCATTTAGCATATGCAACAAGCCTTTTAAACCACCTGGTGTCCCAAGTGGATGAGTGAAGTCTCGTGAGGGTTTACAGGGAACACACCTACAAAGTTCATTTAAAATACTAATACAAGGTTACTGTGTTTTAAAATGAAAGTAGAAGTGCAGAAGAGAGCTACGTTGTAACCCTTATAAGGAGTTACGCCGTAATTGGCAAAACCTGGCATAAGCTGCAAAGCATGTGGCTACGGTGTAACCACTGAGATGGGATTACGCCGTAAATGGTAATGCTTCGGAAGTTCTGGTCAAGAAAGGGGTTGTTACGGCGTAACCATCGATGAGTTACCCGAACTATAGTCGATCGATGCTGCAGCAGCAATCACTCTTCGTTTCCTGCAAAAATGGTTAAAAACATAGAACCCAACAGAAATAGAAATAAAACAAAAGAAATGGATAATCCCCGGTTGTCTCCCGAAAGAGAACTTTTCTTTATTTACGAGTCTTTAAGTTAGACTTAGAGCCATGGGGCTAGAAGTGTTTTTTTGTAATTTCGTGGATATGGCAATCTCCACGTGGAAGCCAGCTGATCAGATTCTCATCCCGTTTGTAGCCCTTGCCTAGTTCTAAACACCATAAGTAAAAATTCTTGATCTTTTGGTAGGGGTGGTCAAAACCTTTGGCCTTATATTCGTCACTAATGCCTAGCAGCGGCCGAGCATAGCTTAACTGCTTTTTAGTCCAATTTTTAAAATTCTTGACAGTCCTTGGCATTCTAAATAATGTTTTATCGTCTCCAATCTCTAACCATACCAGTCCTTCCATCTTGTTTTTATCTAACCCAGATATTTCTTGAAAGGGTTTCCCGAAAATAACCCCGGTTAGCCTATCTGCCAAGAATCCGCTCATATCATCCAAAACCAAAAAATCGACCAAAAATGAGTGAGTCCCTACAAAGACACGGATGTTTGTTGAAACCCCAAGGAAGTTGTTTCCTTTATATTCAAGTTCCTTCTCCATGACCTGGTTGTGGCATTCCTTTGAAATAATGTTAACTGGAGAATTTGTGTCGATGAATGGATGGAAATCAATGAACCTGATTTTGCATGAAATATTCAGATAATAGGGGTTCATATGATGGATACGCGCCCCCATCTCGTAGAACTGTGGTTGGTATGATTGTGAAAATGTTTTTTCAGAGTTATCTTGCCAATGAGACATTTCGACGTCACTAGAGAGTTCGTCGGTACTGATTCCCAAGTTATCTTCTTCTTCAAAGTTGACAAAAGCATCAAAATCTTTCCCAGAAGTTATCATGCCAGGATCCGGGGGATCGCTAAGAAATTTTTCCAAAGTATCACCAAAATCTCCTATAGGGTCAATTGCACATACTTTTTGAGGAATGGCCAAAAGTTTGTTAGGTCTGAATGCAGCAACCTCTCCATTAGCTTCCAGAGTTAATTTACGAGCGAAGACATCCACTTTTGTATGAGCGGTAGCAAGCAGAGGTCTTCCTAGGATAACAGGTATTCTGTTATATTTGGAAATATCTAAAATTACAAAATCAACCAGGAAGACAAATTTCTTAATTCTCACCAACACATTCTCAATGATTTCCAAAGGTGACTGCATGGATCGATCGGCCATTTCAATCTTCATTTTGGCTGGCTTGAGGTCTCCCACACGAAGGAACATTGAACGAGGCATTATGCTTACGCTCACTCCAAGGTCAGCTAGGGCATTACACATATTGAGATTCCCGATCAAGCAAGGGAGAGTGAAACAACCAGGATCTTTCTCCTTTTGTGGCAGTTCATTTCTTAAAACTGCTGAACATCTTTCGTTAAGTTGAATCGTCTCATCACAATCGTTGCTTAATTCCTGCAAAATATTATTATGATAAGTTTTAATGGAATTAATAAGAGGGAGGTTTACCGGTAGAGCTTTGTCCAAAAGCGATATTTTCTCCATGCTGATTCTTCGTTTAACCTTCTCGGAAAAGGTAGTGGGCTCTTCAAAGATTGTCTCAACCGTATTGACAACTTCCTCTTCTTAAGCAGCTACGTAATCTGTGACGGCTTGCGAACACGAACTCACACTTTTCTCCAATCCCTTAATTCGATCTTCATGAGTCTTGAGGGAAGAAACTGTGTTTTCCATGAATGCCTTCATCATCTTTTCAATTTTCTCATCTCGTTCCCTTGATTCCTTGATATGGTCAAGAAT
Source organism: Chrysanthemum makinoi (assembly GCA_910596185.1). Lineage (NCBI taxonomy): Eukaryota > Viridiplantae > Streptophyta > Magnoliopsida > Asterales > Asteraceae > Chrysanthemum > Chrysanthemum makinoi. Next base: position 317,565,305 of record OU343223.1, read on the forward strand.
CTTCTTTTCAAGGTCAAGTTTCCGGTTTTGGTCCCGAACACACTCTTAACCTTTTCAACTTTACAAGCTTCCGCCTCTTTTTCCCTTTCCAGCCTTCACTTTTCGAAAATCTCACCATAATTGTATACTTGCTTCGTTAATGTTTTCATTATTTTATGATCAAAATTGTCTCTTGGTCCGTACCCTGTATACATATGCCATTTGTAGCAATGTTCAGAAATCCGTTGAATAGATTCCAAGGCTTGGTCAGGGGTCATGCTAGGAATAGGTCTAGGAGAATCGAGTAATTCTCGCGTTAGCGCATTAATTCCCCTGTAGAAGACATAGACGATCTGATGCTTGTTCAAATCATGAGAAGGGCATCGATAAAGTAGTTCGTTGAATCTTTCCCATGCCTGGTAAAGCGTCTCTTCTCCTTCTTGAACGAATCGATGGATTTTACTGAGAAGTTTAGCCATCTTTGAAGGAGGGCAAAATTGTTGAACGAATTCTCTTCTTAATTTACCCCATGTTTCCTTGCACTCGGAAGGGAGCTTATTGAACCATCTTTTTGCATCCTGTAAGAGTCATAGGAAAAATCCTAGCTGTAACGGAATAGCTAGGGATACTTCGGACACTGAAAATAGATGATAAGTAGAGCACTTCTTCCACATGATTTTGAGTATCTTCATTATCATCTCCTGCAAACTTGAGCTCGTACAATTCCCTGATAAATTGGTCCGGAATGGAATACATTTCCACACTAGACTCTTGTGTAAAGGCTCTCTTACAGTTCACATTTGGCTGCTCTAAATACTGCTCCATGGTTATCTCTTCAGCATTATTTTCATCAATGACTTCAGATTCTGCATTAGATTGATCAGATTCGTAAAACGAAAAAATGTTAAGAATAGGAATTGGTGAGTAAATTTTTTTCTTCCGAAAGTGCTTTTCCGGATCATCGAATTGGGTAGCCAAAAATGGCTTCGAGCTTCTAGTCTTGAATCCTGACATTCTAAACGAAAAATTAAAAATAGACTTAATAGAAAATCCTAGTATAACTCCCCGGCAGCGGTGCCAAAAACTTGATGCAGGTTTTACTGACCAGGTTTTAATATTTATCAAGGTTGCAAAAATCGCTAGGCTGTAATTGGCGGCTCGGTAGGCCTAGCGATTAATCTATAAGGGATTAATCGGGGATTAATCGGATTTGAATTTTTATATATAATATTCTAAAATTTTGAAACTTTATGCCCGATTTGGCCGATCTAGCCGATTTTTTTTCGATTAGACCGATTTTTTTTCCGATTTTGCCGATTTTAACCGTGAATCGATTTTTCCGATTTATCCGATTTTTCTCGATTTGACGATTAATCGCCGCCTAGGCCGATTAATCCGATTTTTATCCGATTTTTTCAAGAACCTATTAATAAGGCCGATTAATGAAAATCGAACGGCTAATCACCGCTTAGCGATTAATCGCCGCCTAGGCGATTTTTAACAGTAGATATTTATAATTACCTATACCTATGGTCTACCCTAATGCACTAACGGGCAGTGTACCTGGTCGTGTGTAGTGTACTATTCGGTAAAGCCGAGGTCGTCCCAAGAGTTATGTGTGTTGGATTAATACTAAGTCTAGGTGTCACTTATTTAAATATGGTTTCGATAGGGAATTAGCTAATTAACTACTAAAGCAAATAAAGGTAAAGGTGTGATCAATAGAGAAGAGTGGTCCTAACCTAGTTAATCATTCTAACTAGTAATGTCTGCGTCTAATTACTTTCAATTACTTCACGTGGGGTCAAAGTCGACAGGACAATATTTGGTCAATTCGCTATAACCTATCAGCAAAGATGCCACCACTGGAGAAGTCAGGTATCCATTCATAAGTCCAGTTGTTCCGGGTCCCCTAAGCCAAGTCATTAAGTTCCGCTACATGCTATATTTATAATAGTGAGTGCCCGGGCGTTAGCAACTTAAACACTCACCCCCTAATTCTTAAGTTCATCCAAACGGTAGGTGATCAGTTGATCAAATCACACAAGTAGAAAGGGTCATCGCATTGGTCATATCTTACCCTTCCCGTCTCAGTCCGCTCTCCTAGGGTCAGTTGGTCATATCTCCTAGGCAATTGGCCTCTACCGCCATTCAAAACTACCGAAACAGAGGTAGCTACCAATAAACTATGCATGCATACACTTAGAAATAATTATACGAAAGTAAAGTAAATGCAAACAAAAAAATTAAGGAATCATAACTAGGTCAACACCAAGAGGTGTTTAGCCGCTTATATTAATCATAACAATCAATTCAATGTTTAAAGGTACGAAATACATGAATCGAAAGTAAAGTAAAGATAAAAAGCTAATGCTTATCGTAGGGGAGTGATTTCTCCCTTGGAGATAGCTCCGTATGCTCCTCTAGACCTGCCTCTAGCTTCTTCCCACGTTCTTTGGTTGTGGTTTTTGAAATGGGATGCTTTGAAATGCTGGAAGTCGTGGGGTATTTATAGGCCAGGTCTAGGTTATGGCATAACTATAAAATGAGTTACGCCGTAATCTTCTAATCCTTCGTAAATTGCACTAGATCTGCTGGTTACGGCGTAACCTTAGAAGTGGTTACGCCGTAGTCTTCAATAATCATGGTTACGCCGTAGTAAGATGCATGAGTTACTGGCAGAAGTTATCACGCGAACCTCATTTGACCTAATATAGTTACGTCGTAATCTTTGGGAAGAGTTACGCCGTAATCTTCTGATAAGATGGTTTTCTGAGCCACGCTTTAGTTACGGCGTAATGTGAGAGATAGGTTACGCTATAACTTCTTCAAATTAAGCATACTATGATAAATCTTCAGTAAACTCTCCAATTCCGCATCTCTTTAGCTCAAATGCTCATAATTTACCTGAAAGTGGAATAAGATGGAAAACAAGTGTAAACCCATATAAATGATATAAATTACAAGCATTATCGAGGGAAATTGACACTTAATATTCAGGATAATTTGATGTTATCACAACCCTATAACTATTACGCACCCTTTTACACATTCTTGCATGTTTGATATCCACTCCCACCTTTGAGAAACTTTATTACAAGTGGTCACTAGATTACTTTTAATCTAGTTTCCAATACTACACAAACATTAAGATGTTCATTTCTTATCAAATTCCTCACCTCTTTTTGTTTATCAAGAGTATTCATACCCCTAATTTTCCACACTCTTATACTCCATAAAAGTCACCATGAAGTACATTACCCTCCATACCATTTACCACATTTTCTCCCATGACTTTTGCAGTCCCATTATTCAAGTTTAAGGCATCTTCAGAAATTGTCTCTTCAGTTCCTTTATTCACTTCTTTCAGTCTATATACTCCCTCCGTCTCAAAATTATTGTCAGGGGACAAGAATCACAAAGTTTAATAAAAGTGGGACCCTTATAAATCTCAACCACTCAAATGAAATATTCTTCAATTATATTCTCTTTTTATTACTAAATATGGAAAGTTGACAATTAATTTGAGACATCCATAAATAGAAATATGGACAATAAATATGAGACGGAGGAAGTACATCTTTGCTTCTATTAACATATGCACACATATCCCGAGATCAAGACAGTAAGTCTGCAAAGCTAGGCTGCAACTTTTTGTTCAAAAAACTGTCCACAATAATTCTCTCTTTCAGCATTCTCAACACTTGATCATTATCCTCAGGGAGAGAGTTAAGAATAGAGTATTTGTTTCCACAATCTTAGTTCCTCAATTCCTTAGCTTTCACATTCCAAATATCGTTCCTTAAGTTAGTGGTTTCTTTATTGTTATTAGCATTTTCATTAGCCACTTGCTTCCTTCTATATTCCTGTCTTCTGTTATCAGCAATATTCTTCCTCATATCACCATTATGCATTTTTGGATTGTTGGGATGATTCTTAGGATTTAGGAGTTTAACATTATTATTTCCATTTTGAACATTTTTCATATTCCCCTTACATTACACCATCAGAGGTTCCTTTCTTGTTATTATAATCACTGTTTTCCACGCTTACACTAGCAGCTGCAGGATTCTGAATATCATTTCCAACCACTACAACATTCTTGCATTGCTTAATTTCATGACCAAACACTTTGCAATGACCATAAACAGGAGGTTTCCAGTCATATACTACCTGAACTTTCTTGCTATCATTAACATTGTTGCATATATCTCTATATTGAATCTCTATAAACTTTTTGAATTCCTTCTCTCCATCCATTTCATCCGATTCATCTGTGTGTACAAATTCATCTAAAAGGGTAAAACTCTTTAAAATGTCATTAGGTAATTCTAGTTTGATAATAATTGAAAAAGATAAGAAAAATTAATTAATTTGTGAAAGTCCACTACAAGGGTGCCGAATATGAAAAATTTATAACCCTTTTGCTGGACTTTTATTAATTTTTAAAGTTATTCGTTGTTTAGTATTTATGGCTTAGGATTTAGCGTTTAAGTTTAACATTAAGTGTTATTATCATTGTAAGTACTCAATACCAATCAGTTTATAAAGAAACTTAGTTATTTAGAAGTGTATCATTGTATATTTATCTACCAAGTCAATTATACTTTGTTATTTCTTCAAATAATGTAATATATTTTAATTTTGTGAACACACCGTAAAACTAATATTCTACCCTTTTATTGAATTCACTAGTCGTTTTATAAGCGTTACACCATTTAAGCAAATTATATACCATTATAGCGAAATTAATGCAAGTTTTATGCATGTATGCAAATTAGTGAACTTTATACCATTTTGGTAAACTATGTACCATTTTATAGAACTTTATACATTTTTTAAAAAAAAAAAGTTTAGTTAACTTTACATAATGTTTTTGAATATGGTACTATTTTTGTGACTTTTATTCACATTATTATTATTTTGACTTAATACCTATTAATTTTGTGAACATTATTTTAGTAAGTTGTTTTTCAAGTACTCAAGTACTTAGTTTTCAAATTGATGTTTGCTTGAGAAATAATGATATATATTACTAAAATCTCTCAATCATTTCCGAATATATAAGACATAAAATACCATCTATCTTATCTCAAAATCAAACATGCTAATCGATAATAACAATAGACTTCAATATCGCAATCACACATGGTCGAAAAAGGTAACTATTATGGTTTCATGGGTGTCACTTATTGTAATTTGCATCGAAAGTCACATTTGGTACCAAGACTTGATGAATCAGAATAGCACCATCAAAACCATGTTATTAGCAATCATGGTTTAAAACAATCACCACATTTTCAAAATCCGTTTAATAACTCTTTTCTAAACCAATACCCAATATTCTTAATAACCATTAACAATTCAATGTATGATTCACTTAACAAAAGTGAATTATATTTGTGTCACAAGTAACATATATATCATATGATAAACAACTTAGAACAGGTTATTGTATTACGTCTTGTGAGTTGATTTTACGTGTAAACTAAACTATAAAAATCCCGAAAAATTTGGAAGATCAAACGAAGTAAAAAATCTCGTGAGCATAGCAAAATATAACTTTAATGAAAAGCTAGAAAATATTTATAGACTTCGGGGTAACAAAGCATGTCTTTTTAACCATTTGGAAAATGAAATATAAGCTATAAAATATTTATGGACTTCGGGTAACAAAGCATCTCTTTTAACCATTTGAGAAATGAAAAATATTTAAAAGGACGATTCGATGATGCTAACGCAATTGAAATGAAAACATTCATTTAGTGTTGTTATTTAGCAATTAGTGTTATCTTCATTTTATAAACTTGATACAAGTCATTTTTTAAAGATTTAGTCATACGGGAGCGTATAATACATTTATAAGAGTAGCACGTCACTAACATTTCTTTTCAAATGACTTTAAAATAAATACACTACCTTTATAAGTAGAACTTAATTACCAAATGGGTTCTATAGTCTTTGACAAGAAAAATACGATAAATTTCAAGAAAATGTAAATAAAAAAAAATAGCGATATACATTCATAGTTCTTTAATAAATGTGAGTGTTTATTAAAATTACAATATATCTTAAACGCACGTGATAGCCTACCTCTAAAAGGGTAAAACTCTTTAAAATGTCATTAGGTACTTCTAGGTTGATAATAATTGAAAAAGATAAGAAAAATTAATTAATTGGTGAAAGTCCACTACAAGAGTGCCGAACATGAAAATATATAACCCTTTTACCGGACTTTTATTAATTTTGAAAATTATTCGTTATTTAGTATTTATGGCTTAGGATTTAGTGCTTATGTTTAACATTAAGTGTTATTATCATTGTATGGACACACAATACCAATCATTTTATAAAGAGACTTAGGAGGTGTTTTTTTATTTTTCCTTTTTGTAAAAAGATCCTGATTCAATAATGTGCATTTTTCAATGAATGATAGATGAGAAAATTATGTTTCTTTTTTTGTTTAATGAATGTCTTAAAATGACATTTTTACCCTTTCATCCAAATAAATATCTAACTGCAACAATCCAAATTAATGTTTTCCATTAATTACCAAATCCACCAATTGTAACTTTTATGAACAACCTCACATCATCAACAATTTTGTAAAAGATTGCTCGATCTGTTATGCACAAATCTATACTTTACAAAGTTTATCCAAATCTTATGTCAACCAAGTTAAATCAAAACAAGATTCATAAACCAAATCTTTGCACATGTCGTGGAAATTGACCAATATGAAATATATCAAATCAATAAACAAACAAATGCTATAAATTCATAAGCAAGAAACTTCTAATTTCAAAAGCTTGGAGGCGTCGACGGCAAAAAAATTGGAGGTGGCACGGGCAACGGCAAAAACATCGCCGGCAAGGGGTGACGGCAAGAACGTCGCCGGCAAGAAGGAGTGAAGTGGTGAAGATAGTTGATGAACGCCGGTACCGTCGATGTGGTCCGCGAGTAGAAGATTAGATGGAATGAGATTTTTGTTTTGATGGTTAAAGAAACATAAAAGTGGAAAAGGGTATATATGTAATGGGGTGTCCTAGATGTGGAAGACCCTCTTTTTTACCCTCTTTCACAACTAGGATTTATGTCTATAATAAGTTGAAAAGAAGCACTCATATTTCCGGTATCCATATTGTTTTGTTCTTATTCAGGATATTAAGCAAAAAAGAAACAGCCCCTTAGTTATCTAGGAGTATATCATTGTATATTTATCTACCTTATTGATCGAGGTCGTTGACTCTACCAAAAATAACCTTAATTAACGTACTTTTAGAATAGGGTAAGTAAAGGATCGTATTTTTTTTTTTTTGGGTAAAGGGGAGTAATCCTGCACCCTGGTAAATATATTAACCAAATAAACGTTTAGGTACAATGGATATGAGTGAAGTCCCATATCTCAGCCCGTTACATAGGCATAAAGCTTACATAACAAGACACTTCCAATTCTCTAAACAAGAAAACAAACAATTACTCAAATGATAACATATGACACAACAAAATGAAATTACTTCCTAGGACCTTGAAACATTGTGCCATACATGGCATTAAAGGTATCCAAATTCCCCGGAAGATCACGAACCTGTTTCGCATAGTCGCCGAAGTCATAGTCATCATACTCATCTTCAGACTCGTGTCCACCACCAAAAATATTAACAGACTCATCAAATGGGTTAGCAACAACCTCATCTTCGTAATCGATACCACAATCTCTCCCACTTTAGAAAAAGGGTTGGCTCTCGTAGTAGAAGAGGTAGCCGGAATAGGTTGACCATCATCATCCACAAGAGTAGCTTTCCCATCAATAATTAGCTTTTCAAGCTTACCAATTTTCTCAGCTATGGGAGTAGAACCAACATCCATTGATCCCATTGAATCACTCACAAGCTTGGCAGCAGAAGAAATCCCATTCTCCGGAGACTTAGACGCCTCACCAAGGTCCTTCCCCGAGAGCCATCAATACTGCTTCCTTAGTAGTACCGTAGTACTAACCTTGGATGCAAAAGAAACCGTCTCCGAAGGCTTAGATGCCATACCAATATCAACACGAGGGTCCTTCCCCCAGAACCATCAATAATCGCTTCCTTAGTAGTACCAGAGGACTTCCCGCCTCGCAGATCGTAGTAGAATCAACTACAGACTTGGGATGTCCGGTTCATCATCCACCCCAAGAGCCCCAAAAGAGTTTGACGATAAGTGGTGTACCTTTAGCATTAACACTAGCGCACTGTGTCACTTTGCAACATAAACCGCTCTAGGCGCAAATCTAGGACCCTTACCTATATTAATACCACTAGTCATCTTTGTACCTTTAGGTTTGGACTTCCGATTCTGCACCACCTTAAACCCATCATCATGTGCTTCCTCATTCGAGTTGGGAGCGACATCATTATGCTCCTTAATACTCATAGGGCAACAATCAGAATCATGCCCAAACACTTTACATTCCGCACAATGTGGAGGCTTCCATTCATATTCCACCTTGATACGCGGCTGTAGTAAAACCACTATCGCCCTTTTTAGGGATCGCCATAGTCACCACATGTTTAAGTTCGAATCGGATGATAGTTCTACAAGAGCACGTGCAAAACTTTTTCGACCCCATGAATCAACACACATAGAACTAGTAAACGCATCTAACATAATCGGCTTACCCACCTGAGTAGCAATAAGGCTCAATCCGCCTCTTCGAATATGCAAGTAACGACACGTTATGCAATTTAATCCATACGGGCACTTTAGTAACCTCACTTTTGGACAATAGCACATCAGGAGTCCATTTAGTGAGAATGATAGGAGAATTGCGAATAATCCAAGGGCCCACGCCAATGACATTATCAACACCCTCTTTAGAAGCAAATTTAAAAAGAAACACACCATCGTCATTCTTCATGAGTTTCTGTAACCCAAACTTACCCCACGTGTTAGTAACATAATTTTGGACCAAAGGAAAGGCAATATTCTTGCCAACAAAGAAGCCAACAAGAGTAAAGGATCGTATCTACGAGGAGCCTATGGTTAACACTATAATTCCTATTTGATTAGATGAAAACAGTAAATTATGTTGAGTAAGAGAGATTGATTTTTAACTATCAATTAAAACTTAACAAAAACTAAAATAATAAAAATAATTAAAAATAATAAACTTAAATTAAAACAAGCAATTAAATTAAAAGTGTAAAACTTATGAATTAAAAACATGATCACTTCCGGGTTCAGGTTTGATCACAATATATTTTATGTATTTGTTTTACTAGAGATTGCGGTTGCTCGAGTTTTCGTAAACAAAAACTAGTACTAATTTAATAATTAATTCTGGGCACGAAATATGTGTATAGGCACCAATCGTCTCATAAGATCGATTCGGCACGACCGGGAAAACCACAAAATTATATCGTCTTACAACCAACTATTAAATTAATATAATGACACAATAATGGAAGACATAAAATATGCATTAAGATCAAATCAACACCAAGCTGTTCACAACTCTAAAATCGTTAAAATAAAATAAAGCATTAAAGTAAAAAAAAAAGTCAAACCCTAATTCCGGTTGTGAACCCAAGATGTTTAGCCGGACATCACGTTTGTGGACATGATATTTTTTTATTCTTTTGCTTCTCAATTGATGTCTGCTTTCTGTTTTCTTTCTTTCTTTTGCGTCGACACACAGCAACCAACGAACCAATAAGTATGGTTCCCTACTCATATACTCATAAGCTAAGCCCATTAGTGTAGTAACCAAGTTAGGCTAAAATGCCCAATAGCCTCGAATAGTCATTTCAACTGATACCGTGATACGCCGTATTCTTCAAACAAGTAATAATCTTCACGATATACTACATACAGCATATATATTCCATGAATGATTCGCCATATCTTCCTCCAAAAATATTGTTCATTCTATTTTCATTGCTTTGACTTCTTTTTAAGCGTAAACTACATAAACACAAAACATCTCAAAGTAGTGTATTTAAAGGATAATAACAATATAAAATTAAGCAGTTAACGTGTCATGAAGTGTAGGTAAAATGCACCGATCAAATCTCCCAACTTAACTCTTACTCGTCCCGAGGAAGAAATCTACTACAGTATATTTTAGCATGTTAATTACATAATTTTTAATCATATCATTTAAATTCTATCAAAAAGATCAAATTTAACCTGTTACACTAATAACTATCTTATATTACCAATAATCCAAAATGATTACCAATATTTTTGTCCTTCTTAAACAGTTAACATAACTGCTCCCATTGGTTTCGTTTATTTAATGTTTAATACAATTAACCATGTGCCCAACATGATTAACACACCCCTATAATCATGATAACTCAACCGTGATGGTGTCGTTAACTGCAGTTGTGAAGAAGCAAGGAAGAAGGTAATACTTGTGGCCGGGCACCAAATTATCAATGCTGATAAGTTTATTTAAGAGTTATTTGCATGGTTATCAGTGAATATCTATATTTTAGAGAATTAATTCCAATGTATATAGTTTTGTAATTTAGTAGGTAGTAAACTGTAATCGGTAGTTAGGACATTTTTAATTGTATGGTGAACTTTTAAGTCACCAAAGATAATTAATCTATACAACATATAAAGAGTGTATAGTCAAACTTTGAAAAATGAAATTTTGAAAAATCAAATATGAGAGAAATGCATAGTGTAATTAATACTCTTATTAAAACACTCAATTACTAAAAAGTACAATAATTTATTCACATTCTACAACCAATTAAAAGCATATCTACCAAATTAAAAACAATCAATTAAAACACCCCTTATTAAAAGTATAATAAAATTTTCACAATGTACAATTTAAACAAACTATAACACAATCCAAAATATAAAATAATTAAATACACTAATTAATGTTATTTATAAAACACCTTAAAATAAAAGTACATGTTATTATACACATTATACAAATTAATAAAACACACAAAACTTCATACAAGCTAACAAATTGATGGTATATATAGTTTTGAAAACGGACAGGACCAAATGGTTCAACCAGAACCGTGTCGCCACCGTTCCCTAACCAATAAAGTCATCCAAAACGAACTGAGAGGACCCGCTGAAACCGATACAAACCGGTGGAATTATGTCTTATCGAGATCTATTTATCCGAATCACGCCCGGCCGCCAAAACGCTCTGACACCCGCTATACTATATATAAAGGATAAAACAAAAAGTAAAAAGTAAAAAGTTGAAACTAAAAAAAAATGTTAAAAACATACACATCGAAAACCGGTTGACCTGTGAAGATTCAAACCCGGCGGGTTGACCCGCTTTAATTTCACCCGCTTTCAACCAAACCCATCGCTTGACTCGGTTTAAATTGACCCGTTTTACCGAACTAAGGTTCAACTGTTGAACCACCCGGGTCGAACCGGGTTTCAAAATATTATGTTTAATCCTCAAATCTTCAAACTTTTATTATTTTTCAATAATAACCTATAAACTTTTTTTTTTATAGAATGTAGTAATAAATTTAATCTGGGATTTGGTTTATCTTTTTGGATGTTATGTAATTTTCAATCAATAGGTTATGATAAACTGGCTTTATTAGAGTTGGAATTTATTGATTAGTGTGTGAATATTCAACAAACTTTTTTGTGAGTGAATACTGAAATAACTTATGTGTTTGAATTGTAAAAAAATAATAATAAGTTTTTTCAAACATATTTGAAAAGAAATAATATTGAGGCTCGTTTGTTTGAGGGATGTGAAATGAAAGAATGAAATGAATGATGTATGTTATTGTTTAGTTTATTACGGTCCCACCACAATTGAATTAAAAGTTAATTTGGTACCTTTAGAATGATTTTACCCAAATATGATTACTTTTGTTAATTCTTTTTGTTTTTTACTCTTTTCTAGTGGTCCCAACCCATTGTCATATATTTATTTTATATTTTAAAAATTAATATTTTCAATTTTAATATATATTATAAATTTTAAAACAAATATTATCTAAATCAATCAATCACTTTCTCTCTTATATTTTTTTTTTAAAACCAATCCAAATCCAAATTCGATTTTAAACCCACTTACAAACCAAACGAGCCCTGAATAAGGGTACTTGTAAAGATAAGAATTAGTCAATTAGAGTAGTTGGCATGGTGCGGGAGGAGTGGGAGGTATGGTGTGCTGACTAGAAATATGGTACGGGAGGAGTGAGTGGTTACCTAGACAAGTAGACATGAAATTATGAGGACTAGCATGGTGTATTACTTATAGCTAAAAAAAACATGGTGTATTACTATTGTCCTGGCATATATAACTTAAACATGTAACTATTTGAAAACAATAATAATACGTTATTAACATAAAAACAATTTTTCTAAACAAATATCAACTAATATAAAAGTTAGCTTTATATTGTTCAAAAATAGAAAATAGGTTTTATGAATTACAAAATATCAAAAGATCATAGAAACTTGGTTTTGAAAGCCTCGGTTGTACCATCATTTAATTTGCCATATCATATTCTTAAATAATCAGATTTGTTTTTCAATTATCTTGTTGTGTTGCAAAACTACTTGAATACATTATGTTTGATTGCTATGTTTGATGCAAATCATGGCTTAATTTATTCACATACATGGGCCGTGTATATGCACGGCCGAATAAACTACCTAGTATGTGTATATTATGATAAGAAACTAAGAGTGAAATTATAGTGAGTTTTTTAATAGCAACAGATTGAGAAGAACCGGTGATGGTGATGTTGATGAATGTATCGATTTCTTTTTGATTAGGTGTAGATGCCGATACAAATGGGTCGCTGCTCCTCTTTATACCAAGTGGACTGAAACGATCGTTTGAATCATGTTAGTCAAGTCATTATTATCTTGCATAATGTTTGTACGTATTTCATTTTTGAGTTTTACTGCTTTACTTACTTTCAGTTATATTAATTAACAAAACATTAGAGATTATACGGTTTTCAATAGATCATAGTACCATACACATTAGCGTAGACTAACAAACCCATTATGTATTTATGGGTAGTTATTTAACCCGATGACAAAGTTGCCAAATTCTGCCCAGCACCAGTATTGAGTACCCAATGACGGTCTGGAAACGAATTGATGAGTTATATGTTCAGTCACGATGCTATATGTGAATATGGTGAAGGGCTGAAAGCTTTTTTAATTTTATAAGTAATCAATTATTAATTAGGATTAGAATAGTTTCGCTCTTCTAATAATACTACTAATTTTACAAGATTGTATGTTGTTCTGTGAATCCATCCAATGCGTTTGGAATGCTGCTCTTGCTTTATCAGGTGATCTCTTTTGCTTTAATCGCTCGAGTATAGAATGTTGTCTACGAAATATAATTTCATGCTATTTGGATATGATCTTTATGTATATAAGATTTCACATAGTTATGCTTTAACGTAAACTTTTGCGTTGTGCCTTTTCCCATCTCTATTATATTTTTTTTCATCCGTTTGCTTAATGTTGTATTTCCTGTTATGATGGGAGTTGGGGAAATACTAGTACACATTATGTTATGATATCTTATCTTCAGCCATTGATGCTATGGACAGTAGCAATAGTTATCTGCAGCTGTAACAATCTCATGATTTACTCACGATGCTTTCTTTGTTTTCCATGTATAGCATGTTGGGTGTTAGCCTCTTAGAACGTAGGGTGTGGTGCCCTGAGGTTAAGGTTTAATCTTTGTCACGTCAGCGTCACATCAGCTTTAACATTTCACCTTAACTCACAAAAAAAATACCCCTTATCATAACATTCCCAAGGTTAAACCTTAACTCAAATATTTTCAAATTCAACCCCTAAACTAAAATAAACACTTCATTTATTAAAAAACAATAAATATTAAACATTAAAACACAAAGTACATTAAACATTAAACACGAAGTACATTAAACATTAAAACTACAACGAGATTGATAAAAATAAAACTACTAAAACTTAAGAATACGAATCATCTGATTTCAAACCCTGGTCACTCGAAGAGGAATAAAACTCGCCATTAAAGTACTTTCTCTCCATGATGTCAAAGTAGTTCTCCCTAAGATATTCAAATTTTCCCTCGGCTCTTTCATGACGAGCGCCTTCCTCGCGCCTCCTGTTCCATAATCTCTATAATTTCCTCCTCGTCTGCGCTAGTTCACTAAGGGAAGCCTCACTTAACCCAAATGGATTGTTTTGAGGTCCACTGTGGATGCTTAGCAGCTGGATTGTTAAGGTGGAGTGATAACAATTGGATTGTTGAGAGGTGGAGTGTTTACAAATACATTTTCCGGTTGGAAAACCGGAAAGACATATTCTTGTGGTGTTGAATAAACTTCAACTTCCGTGGAGTTGGTGGTAGTCGGGTTGTGGACTGAAAAGGTAGTTTCCGCAGTTGTGGACTAATGGGTTGTTAGAGAAATATTTCATGGAGACATTTTGTGTGTGTAAAAGTGTGTTCTAAACAACTCGTAGAGAGTTGTATATGTTAAATAGTTGATTTTGATTTTGATTTTGAATTTGACTAAATCCCGCTCATATTTGATTTTTAAATTTCAAATTTGAACTTCATTTATCTCGCTCAAAATTAACTAGTATAATTTAAATTTGAATTTGAATAGATTGAGGGGGCGTAAGTGAAAATTTATTTGAAATAGTTTAGGGGGGTGAAATGATTTTTTTTTTTTTAATTCAAGGCTTAACGCCCGTTAGCACCATAACGTGCCTTGTTTAACCTCCCCTTAACGCGCATCATGGTGTGGGAAACGGGCTCTAACGCGAATGCGTTAACTTCTAATGCTCGTTTGAGCGTTAACATACCGACTGCTCTTATAATTATAATGGGCGAAGATTGTGAAGGTATCCATATTCCGAATCACAAGTTTACAATGAATGTGGTGACAAATACGACTCAGAAGACTCATTGGCGAACCAAAACACACCTGCTAATAGCCATCTACATGTCAATAAGAATAATGTAAGAAAATGCATGATGTAATTTTCACTTTCACTTTATACATGTTTACAAGTACACAGCAAACCTACAATGTGAGATGAAGCTCAAGGACGTTTAGTCTTTACTAACATGATAAACACAAGATCCGCAGCGAAGCGCAGGTGTATCAACTAGTTATTCATTCATAATCAATCACAATGAAGTTTAACATCTTTAACATTTTTTTTTTCTAATCCAAAACAAACAAACTTGAAAGGAGGGAAATCGTAAGTACGAAGAACATTAATTAGAGCTGAACAAGACTCATAAACTCTTGGTCAGTTTCGAAAAGCGCCATGGTTTCAGGTAACAAGGAGAGATCCACATCCATAAGTCCTTCACCGTCCTGTGGCCGTCCTGCATTCAATGAGACCTTGGCGTCAAACTTCATCGCATTCCCACACAACACCGCTACGCCTTTCCCCAACCCAAATTCAACTCCGTACATATCAGACTTTGGTGAACTCGACATACCTACACCAACCCCATCATAAATCACGTCCATTTTATGCACAATCGGCTTCTTCACCCACGAATCCACATACTCACGAATCCACATACTCACGGATCACGCACCGCCATATCACGGCCAAGAGCGTCTGTAAAGTGGATATCCTTGTGGTGTTGCATTCTGAGTTCACTTTTGCTTTGAGTTTAGCCATAGCGTTTGAATTAAGATGGAAGATTCGTTGTCGTACCAATGGCGGATTTGGTCTGTTGACATATTCATCTTCATGGGTGAAGGGGAGGGTGATGATCGGGTCGTATCCGTCTGGAACCCATCGCTTGAGAACCGGAGGCACGATCGGTTTGGACTGGAACACTTGCGATAACGAGTTGAAAAAATGCCAGAAGGAAGTTCCATCAGCCACCGTGTGGCTCATGGAACAACCGATAAAGATTCCATCAACAAGCTCCGTGACTTGAATGGACACCAACGACTTTTGGTGCCCATCATGACCGATAGTCTTGTGATGATCGAAAAAGGACTCCACGATCAGCGGAACATCGGTGGGTGTAAGAAGATCATGAATTGTCAAGTTAACCGATGCATGTATGAATCTTGCTCCCGGACTGTTGTCCGGGTTGATGAAGATGACCACAGAAGGAGGGTTTGTTTGTTTTACGGTGGCTAAACGGCCTGCGAGTGGGTGGAAATGAGTAAGTGTTTCGGAAAGAGAGTCTTTTAGGCGATGCACGAAGTTGGCTGTGGAGAAATCTTTTTTCTTCTCCGGGGGCAGGGAGTAAAGGAGACCCTTTTGAATGTAAGTTAGATTGAGCATGGCGAGATCCCATGGTGCCAAGTAAGTTGGTTTTTTAGCTTCTTCTGATACGAATTTTGGTTTGATGAAGCAATCTGATATCATTTTCAAACTTGCAGACTCCATTGAGGGTTTCCTTGTATTCAAACACTCTGACAGATTAGAACAAATGAAATGAATGCTAAGAAACAAACAACTAAACTAGAACAAGCACTTTTTAATCCTCTTATTTGCAAAGTAGTCTAGACTTCATTTGACCTCTTATTACAGGAGGAAACTAATATATATGCAAATACAGAATCAAAATTAGATGAGATGGATCATTCTATCTATAAGATGCAAATACAGAAGCATATCAAATTTCACACTAATCATCCAAATAAACATCAATTAATTTTGAAGAATATAGGACTGATTTACCGATCAACTAAAGTTGCGGATCGGATTCCGTTGCCTAATTTTAGACCGAGAAACAAATATTAGATGAATAACCTGCTGTAGATTATATATATATATATATATATATATATATATAATCCGGATCGATTGAAAAGGTTTTCAAAAACGATAGATTTTTAAGTTTGATTCATGTTTTTCAAGCGTAAAACTCATTTTAACGTGATTAAAATTCAAAATGTGTAAAAAAAATTTGAATCAATGTTAAAAAATCTCTTGATTTTGCGATATATGTAGAATACTGAATCATCTGTACAAATTTAATGAATCATCATCATAACTCGATTTTAACAATGATTTGTGAATCAAATTTGTGATTTATAGATTCGATTCACCATAAATGATATTTACTTGTGAATCAAATCAAAAACATAAATCAATTTGTTTAAACGAAGATTTCTCAATCTTCTCAAAATAAAACCTTCTCAATGGAACCGGAGCCTATATATATATATATATATATATATATATATATATATATATATATATATATATATATAATAAACCAGGTTATCACAAAGGGTTACTCTTTTCGGTTTTGTCCTTTTCCTGCATCATGTCTATTATTATTTGTGACTTTTTAAAAACAAGTGGGGAGTAGTGTGAGTGTTTTATATAATTGTTATAGTAAACTCCAAAATATATCCCCTGTTAAGACCATACATTTTCCTCGCAAAAGCTTTTTAATGATATACATCACTCATTAGTAAAGTTAACCTATATACATCCTTCGTTAAAATTAGTTCTAGTCTGCAAATTATTTCCTCTCCTTATTCCTAACAAGATATAAATATTTACACCGTTAGTCCTCCGGGTTAACGGTATTTGCATCGCTAGTCTCTTTTTTAACGTTTTCAACCAAGATTTTTGTCCATTGTCCAGTAAACGCTTTTATCCTTTTGTCTGCCAAGAGTTTTTTTGAACACCTTTTTGTTTTACGCGTCCCGCTGATGCGTTCGAAAGTGATCGATTTTTTTCGCGTATTTTCCCATTACGTTTTTCTTTTTATCCGTATCTGCATACATTTTATCCGATGAAAAGTGGATGGAAATGGATTCGAAATAAGTGAGGAAAAAATAAAATGGAGGAATGGAACGTGAAAATGGAGAAAATGAAAAATAGGAATGGAATGGAATCAAAAGGATGAAAATGAAATGGAAAAAAGGAAATAAAATGGAATAAAACGGAATGGAATAAAAAAACGGAAAACGGAAAAAAACGGAACGGATGGACGGACCTGACGAAAACGTAAAAAGGCTAAAACGAAAAACGGACGAAAACGTGAAAAACGTAAGAAAACGAAAAAGCGGATCTAAACGTAAATAAACGGCATAAACGAAAAAACAGGAATAAAACGAAAACTAAGAAAACGCTAAAAAAAGGGACAAAACTGGAAGAAAACTTAAAAAAAGGACAAAAACGTTAATAAAACGGACGAAACATTAAAAAGGACTCGCAAATACCGTTAACCCAGATGACTAACGGTGTAAATATTTTATATCTCGTTAGGAGACGGAGAAATAATTTCACCATATTCCTTATTTTAACTGGGATGTATAAGGTTAACTTTACTAACGGAGTGATGTATCTTGTTGAAATTTTTTTGGGAGGGATGTATGATAAACGTAAACCGAGGGATGATTTTAGAGTTTACTCTAATTTTATTAGGATTTTCCTTTGCTTGAGGGGTACAAGTTGGCCGGACGCTAGAAACAAGGCTCGATCAACTCACTGATCGAGTGTATGTCAATCGCTAAATGTGGTTTCAATAGATCGTCCAAAATCTCCCCTAACTTGGTCACTATCCCGATCGATTGGTTGAGAATTTTTGCAAAAGTGAGTGTGGAATACCGCCTCAATGGTCAAACAAAAAAAGGAATCCAAACGCTTAAAAAAATATGACCGTTTGGGTGTTAAAAAAATAAAAATCTACTAAACTACCCTATAAATACACAACATATTTACACACTTAGATACACAAATCTCATTTCACACATTCTCTATATTCTTTCCACACTATGAGTTTTAATTCTACGAGCTATTCATGCCGACATTCCACATCGGATGATGAAAATGAAGTTAGTCACGAGTTTATGATGCCATGAAGAGTGTTGGCAGCCCTTTTCAAGCCACAACCAAAGTCTCACGAAACCAAATTAGTAGGGATCGCTTTGGGTGCTCATAACCGTTTAGTGGTCGCTTACTCCAGAGACCCTAGATATCGGCGATCAAGCATTCCATGATCGCCTCGAATGAGCCGGCCATTCACACGAATTGTCCGAGATATAACCGATCATTCACCTTATTTCCAACAAACTCCTACGGCGTACTTGGTATTTCTCCATTGATGAAGTGTACTTGTCAATCCCTCAATTAGCATATGCTAGGCGAATACGTGCAAATGGGTGCCAATAATGTGAGTGTCTCCAAAAAATTTGTGAGGCCATAATGGAGTTATATAGTGTAGAGTATTTGCGAAAGCCGACGGTTACTGACATTGACAAACTCTATGCTCATCACTACGAATGTTATGGGTTTCCTGGGACGATAGGAAGCAATGATTGCATAGATTGGCCGTGGGAGAATTGCCCACATGCTTTAAAAGCTCAATTTTGTAGGGATGATCATGGGCAAAATCCTTTCATTTTATTGGCAGCGCTGCCCCAAGATTTATGGATTTGGCATGCGTTCTTTGGTGTCGCCGGATGAATAACGACGAAATGCTTTACGCATCGCCTCTTTCAATGATCTCAAACGGGAGAGCACGGATGTGGAATTGCGTTAACCAATGCCTTTATAAACGCGGATATTATCTTTGCCGATGGGATATATCCGAATACTGCTATTATGAAGTCCATTAAAAATCCAGATCTAATGGTCACAAACGAATATTGTATAAGACGATGCACGGGCAAAGCAAGAAAAGATGTGGAACGCTTTGTACTAAAGAGAAGTGGCTAATGATTAAACATCCGGCTAAAGGGTTTGACAGAGAGCGTCTATCACATATAATGTACACATGCATCATATTACATAATATGATAATTCAGACTAGAGAGGGGATATCTCCCGTATTCTTTCCAATAGAAGAAGACCGTTTTATGATCCCATAAGAACGATGTAATCTTGGAAATTACAGTGAGATATACAACAAAACAGCTCATCTTAGCCTAAAAGCGGATTTGGTGGAAGACATTTGGCATCATCAAAATCAAAACTAGTTTAGTTGTCTGTATTGATTTAATTTTATTTGAATTATTAATGAAATTTGAGTTTGTTAAAAATGTTTTTTTTAGAAAAAAAATTGATCATGGTTCTTATCGCACCCAATAATCATGAAGGTCATTTTGTGAAAGTTCTACAAGCAGTTGAAATAGTCCTATGAAAAGTAATAAGATTCACATAAAAGTACATACGTGTATATTTTATGTGGGTCTATGTGTACTTTTGTTGTTTTAACTCATAACCCTATGACACGCTAAGTTAAAAAAAACCCTTCTTATTATTATTAAATATAATTAGTATTTTTAAATAAAAAGTAGAATAGGGAGGGTAGAGAAAGAAATCAAATTGGTAGAGAGGATCGAGAAAATCCTGTTTGCCTCAAACAACCTCGAAGTCAGCTTTTGTTGGCAAAGTTTATGGCCAAAACGCCAATCTGAAAACGCCACAAGGGCTGTTCTCCTCCGCTATTTTGAGCTCACAACGCCATCACAAATGCTCCATTATGGATGGTCTTATTAGTAGTGCCATGTATGTATTTATGTTAATCATACAAAGAAAATGAAAAAGAGCGAATGCAAAATCGATACTGGTTTGGTTACATGCATCTGTAAGCAAGAAATGATAGCCATTTTGCTGATATATAATAAAATGAGCTTCCCTTTTAATTGTTCTCAACCTGGCCCAATAATAATTTGTAGCTTAATACTATACACACGAATGCATGACACAACCACACATATATATAATGTATTCTGCTATAATAAAAAACAAGAAGTGATTATCCCGTGCTACGCTATGAGGAGGGTGTTTGATCATTATTTGTAACTAGCAGGGTCACATGCGCTATGGCAAGATCCCTGCGACTAAATTTTTCTACGAACAAATGTTATTTTATTTCTACTGGATTCAGATTTATGTTTTAGAAGTTTAATTAGATTGTACATTTTGGTTAAATAGTTGTATATTTTGTTAAAGGGTGAATTAAATTGTGTATTAATTTTATGTGTTGAATAGTGTTTTTTTTTTGTTTTATTTGTGCCTAACTACTTGTAAATTATGTGTTTTCACCCAGATTTTGAAAAAGGCTGTTTTTAATAGTGTATTAATTGTAATCTATGAGTAATGTATTTTTAGTTTTATATGTGCTTTAGATACTTGTAAATAATGCTTTCAATATTGTATTTGCTTAAAATTTCTATAAAAAATCTTAAAATAATTAATATGAGAGTTGCATTCCTATATTATAAGTATTATAGATATGTTATCACAAATGTAGTTTTAGTTTGTCTATGCATAACGGACAAAAGCGTGTAAACTTGTTGTAAAATTGATTACTTGTCCTGATAGTTATTTGCAAATAACGAAAATATCATACTTCATCATATCTTTGGGTATATTGAACAATGCTTTTGTGGGTACTCTTCTTCAAATTCATCTTTTTAGTATTATGTGGACATTTTTGCACTTCGAAAAAATTATTAGCTAGAGGCAAAATGTCCAAAATTTTGCAAAATACTCTAAAGAGGATAAATTAAAAAAAATACTCACAAAAGTAAAAAATTGTTCACTACCCACAAAAAGAAATAGTGACAAGTATGATACTTTTTAATCATTTGCCCTTATTTTTTAGAGTTAATTGCATTTTTCCCTCCCAGATATGACCAAATTGCAGATTTTATCCCTAAAATCCTCAAAGCACGCGCAGAGGTCCCCATTTTCAAGTTTTTGTTGCATGTCGTGACAACCTCGTAATTTCTGGTTATTTCTCAAATTACTAATTCATCTCGGAATTTACTATTCGCCTGCTACTATTCATCATTTTACTATTCATCTTTTTGAAGTCGATTTGATATGCTGAGAGCTTATTTCAAAATTTTACTATTCATCAAACAAGATTCATTTCCTGAAAATCACTATTCATGATTCACTATTCATCATTTTTCGTAAACTAGGTTTACTAGTATCAAATTCACAGAACTGTAATGGTTTCTCACATTCATGAAAAATCATTGAGGACATTTCATATAGACTAGATTTAGTCTACATATCATCAAGTGTTAATACAAATATCACAAATTAACGTATATTTATATTTTGATCTTTACCTAAGTTTTGTTAACAACAAAAGTAAATTTAATTTGTATAAAGCTTAAAGCTTGTCAAGTTTAATAGATATTAAAACTAGCTTTTTCAAATAATATATTCATCATTCAAGCATTTACATTTATGATTAGTAACATCTTGATATGACTCTAATCATTATGTATGATAGTAGTTTTTAGAATGTGTAGGTTCTTAAAACCAAACACTACTTATGTACTTGCATATTTCTAAAAATATAAATACAAGCAAAAACTGCTATATACAAATCATCCTCTTCCTCAAAACCCACTTTACCAAAACGTAAACTGAAAACTTAAAAGTTCATTATTGTCATCTTCCAACTCACTAATCACCTAAGATAACATCATTATAAGTATCCTAACTACATTTCATCTCTTAATTCCGAGTCTAGGATTCTTATTTATACAAAATA